>JAUKNK010000188.1:3622500-3777500 GCA_030765055.1 Mantis religiosa
GCTCTGCTAAGAAATCTAAAGGCAATGAACAGTTATTAGCTAAATGAAAATTAACTTATGATACCGTAATGTGATCCTAAATATTTTAAAATTATGTTTTATATAAAATTGGTCGGCAAAGTGAAATATTGACGGCATGGATCAAAAGGGCACCGAGAACTTCAGAAGATTTTTTCTGTAAATTAAAATCTTTACTGTCACTGCTACGTATTGTAAGTAGGGAAGGTATTCCATTCCACGCTAAAATTCTGTACCAGAAATTTGCCAAATCAAAATGAAAAGTTGGGTAAATACTAAACTTGCTAATTCATTTCAGTTCTTCACAGAATGCGACACAAGTAATTTCAACTCTTCACATGGAAAATTTTTCAAAAATTGTTATTTTAATAAAAAATAGCTTTAAAATTTTTGATTAAAATTCTACATGTAGAAAATATTTTACTTACAAATGAAATGTATATGTATAATCACGGAATGTCCTCCAAAGTCTTGTTTATTCTTGATGACTTTTGCAAAACTGGTAAGAAATACACAAAATTACACTATACAACAAATGTAGAGCTCCTCAAAACACAGTTTATGTCAAATACGTTGTTTCGTAGAGTAAATGTACCCAAGTTAATTCGAATTTTCCAGTATTCATACTTTTCTCATACAGGAAATCCATATTCGTTTGTTTTATTTCTAGGCCATGGCTACAGTGGCTCGCTCTCTCGCAACTTATGGTACTCTCCCTTATTTTTTGTTTTAAAGGAAAAGATCCGTTTATTAACCTTTTGAAGAATCACGGTTGCTTTTTAACACCCAGAAATGCACTGTTCAGAAGTAAAACTAAAGCTCTCACGTACACAGGGACACGACAGAAAATATTCTACCTCACTTTAAAATTTAAAGTTAATGTTTCCAGAGGTTTAAAGTATCACGTTTTAAAAACGATCTAAAATTTTGTTTCTCCTAGCTGCATATATAAACTTACAACCTCACTGAGTTTCCTAGCCTCACACAAGTTTTCCTGAAATTTTTCATTTTGAATAATTTGATAGCGACTATGAAAGTACTTGTAAGAATTAAGATTTAAAGCGATATACATGGAACACGCACAGTAAAAATAATTAAAACTGAGAGCATCGTCTTCCTGTTTATTTTTCATCCAGATCTGAACGATACATAAAGTTTCATACCTATTTGCGGAAGATTTTGTTTCATTCTTCATGAAAATACCATAACCATAGGTCATTTTAATCAAAATCCTTCGATTATTTTTGAGAAAATAATTTTCGAAATTTTTTCCATATAAAGGGTAGTTTCAAAAGGAGGAATTTTCTTGTGAGTTAATACTGCAATGTCGATTAGAGTTGAGCTATGTTTAAAAATCCAAATCTCTAGTTCATCGTGAAATTAGTTATATATTTTCTCCACGTATAGGGCAATATGGGATGGGGGATTTTCTTGAAAGCAAGTTAATATTAAAATGATATCCAGTTCTGAGCTATGTTTAAAGTATTTTTGAGTTCAGCGACAATTTTTGTTAAGATCTACAGTAGCAACTGGAACAACAGCAACAATGGCCTTTTTAGTAATATTAGGAATTTGGCCTATAGATTTAATAATCAGAAGAAGAGCAGCCATCTATTGGTTTAAGAAAGCTAGATACGATAAGATAGAAGAGGTGATTGGAAAAAGATGTGCAAATGAACAGGAGATTAATGTGAAACTTCTGGATGACTGTCAGGATGAATGGAATGATATTGAAGTAGGAAGAAGAGTATACCATTTTTTTCCGAACATACGTCAACGTCTTAGAATGAAACATCTAATCCAAAACAAGGATTAATTCTACATTTCTTATCAGGACATGGACAATGGTACGTATTTTATGCAAATAAGGAGGAAGGAAACGGATAATTGTGGTATCTGTGAACTTCAGAATACTTCGGAACATGTACTGTTTGAATGCAAAAAACATGAAGATCAACTTAGTGAACAAATGCAACTTTTAGAAGGCAAACTATTAGATTATATCCTTAGAAAGAAAGAAGATTGTGAAATCTCAGTGGAACTTGCAGGCAAGGTATCAAGACTAGGGCTGGAACAATACCTAGAAGAAAAGCAAAGAGGACTACATAGATTATTAATAGGACAAGCAGATCACCAATCACTGAGGATGTCAGAAAGATTGAGACAGAATATTAATCAAATGGACTAGTGGAGGAGCAGTCGATTCTACCCAACCCACTTCAGAACCAGGAGGAGCCCGTGGTGATTAACCGATGATGACAACTTTGGATACTGAGGACACCATACATTATAAATGGGATAAGTGGATCACCAACAACCGAGGATGTCAGAAAGATTGAGGCGGAATAATAACTGAATGGACTAGTGGAGGAGCAGTCGTTTCTACACTCAGATGACAACCTACTTCAGGACCAGGAGGAGCCCGTGATGATCAACCTATGATGACAACTTTGGACACCCATGGAATGATAGAGGCTGGCAGATGTAGAATGGAACAACTCGTGATCAACAGGAAGAAATATGATAAAGCATATTTAGGTTATTTCAGCAATGTTATTAAAGAATGAAAATAACTTTTTATTTTTTAGGCAGATGCTTGTAATTAGTTCAACATTTTTTAGTTGTATAATTTGTATAAGATTGCTGAATGGGTTAGATTTATAGTGTAAGATACTGGAAGTCAGCAGCATTAGGTTTATTAGTTATTTAGTTTAATTAGAAATAAAATTTATCTGCACAACTCTGTTTTGTAAGAGCATAAAAGAATAAAGCTTAAAGGAATAAAATCGGTAGATACCATGCTTTGGTATAGCTTCTAGAAGCCAAAGCTTTGGTAAAGCAGATTATTTTATTATTTCTATTTATTTTTTATTATTATTACGTTTTTTAGTTCATCGTGAAATTAATTAGCTATTTTATTCGCCACCATAAGAAAAAGCACATCAGTACGCGATCGTACTTTTGTTACTGAAAAGTAGCCCTTTTACTTTTAGACATGAATAATCTCTGCAAAGGGTCGAATTATCTCTACCAGTCAATATAGTAGGTCAAGGAGAAGAATAAAACTAAAATTTGCGATACAGAAACACACTATTCATCAGGAACGCTTACTCTGGTACAGTGTCAAAGAAATTCTATTCTAACCTCTTTGACTATTGATTACCTCGTAGATAGCTTAGTCCGATGCTCGTTTTTTTCCTTTAGTCATCTGAAAAACATAAACAAATACACATCTACAATGTCAAAGCCTCCAATATCATCATACAACCAGTAAAAACATCGTTCTAAATCTTTTGTACAACAATTTTTAATATTTTTGTAAATCATAATTCAAGTCGATTATTTCTTAAGTGATAAAATTACGTATGGGACTAGCGAGGTTTGATGTTTATCATGCTGGGCACTAACGCCTCGGATGTTAAACTATTTTTCGCTCGCTAATAAACATCAACTTACCTCGCAAGCCCCATAAATAAGTATTGTGACTTTGCGGGTTCGTAGAATTAAAAGTCCAATTTGCTGAAATTCTAAATGTTCTTTTTCCCGTCGAAATACACTGTTCAATTCTCAGGTAACAACATTACATCACATATACACACCACAATCTGCCAAGGTCGATGACAATAACAATCAGCTCTCGTTACACAACATTTGTTGACAGCTGTTTTGCTGTTTACTCACAACTCTGCCGTTCTCCGCTTACCTCTCCTGCGACTGTTTTACAACTACACTCTCGTTACACACAACTGACTCATCACTAGCCTTGGCTTCTTTTTATACGCCCATTCATGAATTCCAGACTGTTCTGTACAATCACTAGATGTTTCTGGAGTAAACAAGGTATCTAATGACGTAATCCGAATATTCTATCACCTTCCACAAACGTGAAACCCTATCTGGGCCGGCAAGTCTTTCACCTCTGTGATAAACTATCCGTCTCTTGTTTATAGGCGCTATCGTTAATTGTCGGCGCTCTGTGAACGCTAGCCACCTATCAGTTCCTTTGTGTACACTAGCCGCGCGATCGTAAATAACGGCTTGCGACAGCATTTTTTAATTAAACAGTAGTTTGAGGCGTAAGCTCAAATTTGTAATTTATCGAGAAGATAACCTGAGGTACATAAAATTTGTAACCTCGAAAAATTTCTATCTCAAAAACCACAACCCATCCTACAAAATCCCTAAAAGAAAAACCTTACCTGCGGTAAAATCCTTAACGGGTGGACACGTAGCAAAAGCCTTCTGGCTTTATACAGCCAGCCAGCATTTCGGTCGGTCGGTCAGTCGAGAAGATCGTTTACAAAAGTTTCGCCAAAAATACTAACACCCAAACAAACGCTTTAATAAAACGTTTTTAAAAAAGTCTAATGTGTTGTACTCACTTGAATTTCTCTATTTATTGTTGCACAAACTATTCTTTCAAAAACGTATTCATGGAGATAACAAAATAATATACAAAATAAAGAGAAACAAAAGGCTCGTACAAGCAGCTCCCATTACTTATCTCGTGGGGAGATTCGGGATCCAAGAAATCCCTCTAGAGATAAGAATTTACAGAGCAAACTCTCGTCAATAATTGGAACGATAAAAGGTGAAGTGAGGTAAAATGAAGAGACAGAAAATATGGGCGCTGTAATCATATCCTTCCGAGCATTCGCGTAATAACTCTGGAAAACCCATGGTCGACCGTGGGAATCGAAGCCACGTCCGCAAGGCCTTTCCACTCAATTAGTTCAGACATTATGTGAAGGTGTGCTCTGGATAGCACCAGACCAAGCAGCTGGCCAATAGCCCAGTCGAGTTTCATGTGCCATTAAATGCAGTAAACTGTTTACTCTCTTGAACGGGGCAAGCGACGTCATCAAAGCGTTACCTTTTGGAGCAGTTAAGTGCAGAGGTTCTACTCCCATTAGTCGATGAATGAAAATGGGTAAAATGACACTCAAATGAGTCCAGGCTCCATGGAGCTTAGAACTACCCGATATTGGTCTTTCAGGATAAAGGAAAACCCCGGAAATACCTTATTCAGGTAAACCACCCTGATCGAGATTCGAACTCGGGACCTCCTAAACGTGAGGCAGACATGCTACAATCTAGGCTACCCTGGCGGGCCCCGTGAATGGTATACCTCTTTACCCAGAAACAATTCCTCTGACCTCCATTTGTTTGTAGAAATATTGAACGTCACGGAGATAAATGGTTTGTAATGTTCATAAATTGTTTCGTTTTCTAAGTTTATTTTGTCTTTTGTTTGTCCTTTCTTTCAAACGGAATAGTCGGATCTAAGATTATTGCAGTAATATTGTTAAAATTCATGGTTACGTGTTTTGAGTCGTCCACAGAAACGCAGTAAACTATCTCGTGTATCACGTTGTTGCACCTAGCTCCGTTCAGTACTGCAGCAGAATCTCAACATTTCGCCTAGATGGCAGCAGCATATTATTTGTAGTTCATTTGTGAAAATACGCCAAAATAATCGAAAAGGGGAAAAACTGAATAAAATAAATTTTATAAGTCTTAGAGAGTACCTGCATAGAATCTGAATCATTTTATTTATCAAATTATCACTTTTATGCTCATTAATACGTCAAAGCAATAATATCTTTTGGTGTAAATGTCTTTGATTTTGATTATTATTTCCATTCGTGGCACCGTTTATCGTTATATGCATTTTAACAATAAAATGAAAGCGCAGTTGAAGTAAAAAAGAGCTGTGCAAAGTTACATAAAATCAATTGCTTTGTGATATCACACCTTGTTCGTCGCATTTCAGTGTTCACATTTTACACAGTTCTAGCAGTGATTTTACTCGTTTTTTACAGCTGGTCACATGGTAACGTGACAGGGTTGGTCACACAATTCATGGAAACTCTTGTTCTTGCATATTTTGTGGTGGTATCCATTCACTGCTATTGAGCTCACCAGGTATCGAACTTCTTGATTTGTGTCGGTCCAGGATCTGTTTGTTATGGCTTGTGTTGTATAAAAATCGAGCCATATTTCTCTTATTTTCCTCTCTCCTTCATGTAGGAGTTTATTCGAGCTATCAGTGGAGGGCAGCCCCATACGTAGTTCCTCTATAAACAAAAAAGGTTCCTTGGCGAGTTAGCATACTAGCCTCGACTTTGTGTGTTTTGAAACACCCAAAGCTGCTTTCAAGAAGCGTGATTTAACTGCTTCCAGAGTCCTTAGGTCTATAAGACTCAACTGGACTCAAGTGTCTTCAAATGAGATCTATTCCATCGGTTATTACGCGAATTTTTGAAGCGGATTGAACTACTTAGTGAGTCGGATACGCACTGTATTGTCTAATTCTGTATGTATATAAATATGCACACAAATACTTACTCTGGTGTTTATTACACCGAAAATCATTTTTATTTTTCTGCGACAGTCGAATATTTTAGCCAATATGATAATTCTATGTTATACAAACTGGGCTAAAAGCATTCAATTTGAGCAATTTGTGAGAGTTGTTTATTCAAAACAGTTTCCTGTCCAGTTGTATTTGGGAATCAAGAAATGCAGCAACTTTGGCAACTAGAAATAATATTTCACACTGTGATTTCTTTATTTATCCTAAGAAAAAAGGTGCTCACCTAAAAATCCTAACATTGGTAATAACATGGCAAACGTTGAAGCTTTACTTTCTCTAGTAGGTATTGCAGTTCACACAAAAATTGAATACAGAGATGTTTTGAGGTGCCCTGAATACGAAAAAAATACTTTCTCTAATCACATACATAGTAGGTAACTGGGCGGAATGGCTCAGGCAATGGTTTGTAACCCGCAATCGGGAGGCATTGGGTTCGATTCCCAGTCGAATACTGGGTAGGTTAATTATATCCCCCAAATTTCCCGTCGCTCCTTTCATTCCCATTATCATTTCACGTCCTCTCTCTTCTGGTAGTCTCTTTCAGGGTAGAAGTGTCAGTGGGAGTCTCGGTGGTGCATGGCAGGATGAATTGCTATGATTATATATAATCAAGACTACTCGCAGTGCCGAATCCTCTCCACAGTAATGCTAACTACTCCTATATTTATTAGTAACTAGTAAGTACAGAGGTTTACACCATTTTATACATATTTTCAATTATGATACCTTTCTACAAATACTACTATAAAACAATAATATATATTTACTATTGTATACTCCTCAATTAATAATATCTAATAGTTAATTTTTATACAAGAATGGGCAGGCAGAAATAATGATATAACATAAATACCAAGTGAAATATTTAGCGACTTTTAGTTTCTATAAAGCTGGTGACACACACTTATAAATATTCAAGAGCCTCGTTGGCTCAGTTGCTTCGGCGCTGGCCTACTGACCCTAAGGTCGCGACTTCAAAACCGGGTCCAGACTGATTGTTCTTAAGTGTGCTTAAATTTAGTGGCATATAAAATAAATCATGCGGGATGAAATTCGGGCACACCGGCGGTGCTGATATGATCCAGCCTCGTTAACAACCAAAATAATTTTTTCAAATAGTTAAAAGTAATGCGTGGAAGTTTTTCTAAAAATGCTTGTTTTTATTCAGGGGTCTCAAAACATGTATTTGTAGTGAAATCCGGGTACTGGCGTTTTGGATGACGTCTGCGAATTATACGATAATGTTACGTGTTTCTATGGCAACAAGCTCTGACAGCTGAATGTCGATACGCATCTGAAATGGTTTGCAAGTAAAATTGTAATGCTTTCGTCAGAGCCATCTATAGGATGGCGGTCAGACTTCTCTGCGGTAACATTGTCGATAGTGATCGCACCGATCACAAGTCATAAAAACAGACAAAAGCATACATTTCAAATAATAGTTTAACAATTACAAGATAAATTCGCCAACTACTAGCCAAGATATTTTATTCCACTTAAAAGGTTGTAACCGTTGTTTAAATTTGGCTACGAAAAATAAATAGTATTTGTTTATTTATTTGATATTGTTATTTATAGTTTCAAAATATTTAAAGAATGTTTAAAAATGTTATTATGTTTACAATAAGTATGAGAAAATGAAATTGTGATATATATATATATATATATATATATATATATATATATACACACAAGATGTGTGTATGGGAGGCTATCAATCTTTAATAAGAATGTGGAAACGTTTGGATGTTAAGTTTCTCAAACCTGGAAACATTATTAATAATTTTATATTTTTTATTTTAATCTAGTTTAAAATATTAATATTCAAGAACAATCTGTGAAAGTGAAAACTGACCGAGAGTGAAGGATCAAAGAAGATAAAAAATGTGCCATATAGTGAGTCATGAGAGAAGGAAAAATTAATGTTGTCATTTTAAATTATATATAATTATTACACGTTAAAAATTGTATGCAAGAAAATTGTCACTTTAATTTATTTAGAAATATTTAAAAGAAAAGTAAGAGAAATTGTTTGGGATAAAATTGGAGTCTTGGTCATATAAAGAACTGATGTGGTCCAATATAAAGTTACTATGATACCCGCGGTAAAAATTGGTAATTCCTCTTTGATCGTCAGTGTACAAGAAACCTATATAATTTGTGAAATTATAAAATCCTAACAAGTTTAACTTTGTTTGGCATTGAATTATTACAATATTGGTCTGCGAAATTTTTAAGAGTTATTGGTTACTTTAATGTAATATTTTAAAGTGGATTCTTCTTTATTTAAATGCAAAATATCACATTTCTGGAAAGTTCATTCTACACTATCCCGGATTAATCGCCTTGAGATAAGAATCCCAAGCCTTTCGCTGGTGCAACTTAAAGTAAACAATGAAACTTACTAAAATTTATCAGTTTCGGAAAAAAAACTTATTCAAATTTTAATTTATTATTTCACTACGTAAACTCCTATCGATGGCTCGTCAATGAGGAGTAACCCACCACAGCATCCAACAAGGAGTAGCGGCTACAGACGCCTTCAGTCCAACATATTCCGTTACAAAGTCAAAACGAAATAGTAGGAAAAATACACGTTTTAAGGTACTCAGATTCAAACAAATGTATTTCTTCTTCCTCTACTAGCATATAGTAGGTATAGAGGCTATTGTATTGTACCCTTAACTTCAATACCTAAATTTTAGTGGAAATATATGTTTTGGGAGTCTAAATATATAAAAAATCGTTCTCCACTACGTACTTTAGTACCTAGAGAAAGTACTGCGTTCCACCCAAAATATTTGATACCAAGATTTCATTGGAAATACGTATTCATGTGTATCAGGGTGTGTTCTTGTCAAAAGCATAACTCAAACATGAAAAGTCTGTTAAACACTAACTTCCTGTAAGGATGCGACACGAAGATTCTTATGAAGTTTCCCCCATTTTAGATTGTTCTTTACGAGAGAAAATGTTCCTAAAATGACTGATGATTTTGATTTAAACACTATAGGACAGGACAGGATAAAATTCTACAGAGGGAATTCGGCACCTCGACCAGATTGATCCTTCATCCAAGTGGGACATCCATGGGAGGAAGGATGAGGTGAGAGGAGACAGAGGGCAGCCGACCCCTAGGAGTTACGACAGTGCAGAGGGCAGGGTCATTAACGTTTACTAGCTTGAAGCTCCTCGACATCTCTCCTACCGTGGCCCCGAAACAGTCCACAGTCCTCCTTGGAGACCGCAGCTCGCCATGCCAAAGCTGAATACTCAAGGCAGACTTGCACAACCGGCATCCCTCATACTAGACCGGTTCGGAGACCGGAGACTGTACCACAGAAGGACGAAGGCATTTACCAGGAGCATATCATCCTGCCATGCAACGCCGAGACTCCTGCTGACACTTCTACCCACTAGATGAGAGATGATGTGAAATGATAATGGAGATGAAATGGAGCGACAGGATGTAACTAACCTACCCAGTATTCGCCTGGCGACGCGATAAATACCCATGTATCAAGTAGCCGGCTGCGGGAATCAAATCCGGGCCTTCCGAATGCGGGTCATCCCGTTTGGTTAAATGCCACGTGTTTGAGATATTTTCATGTCAAATGAAATGTTTAACTTGAATTTTCTGTGAATATACCCTAAAGGACACTATTCTGGTTGACTTTGCATCATCTCTCATCTGGTGGTCTCTTTCAGGGCAGAAGTGTCGGCGGGAGTCCTGGCGTTGCATGGCAGGATGATATGTTCTGAGTAAAACTTCCTCCTTTGGTAGATCAGTCTCCGGCCTCTGGATCCGGCATAATGGGGCTGTTTCCGGACAGCAGGTTGTGATAAATAAAAAACAAACAAATAAATAAACTGTAATACCCCATCCCGGTAACTTTATATTTAACCCGGGATATATATTGCGAGTTTTACACGTATTACCAATTAATAAATATAAACATACAATATAAACACTTTACAGGCTGGTAATGATATATAGCATAAAATAAATAAGCAAATAAAATAATGTAAAAAGTATAATAATAAAATAATAAAATGAATAATGTTAAATAATATTAAATAAACCCAAACAACAAAACACAATATATACAAATATAGCAATTGGTAACTTAAAACTTCGCTTATCTTATACGAAATGATATTTCTTATAAATTGTCCGGGATCGCGATTTCATGTAACACTTTTACACATCTTCAGCCGCAAACAACAAAGCTGTCGCAATCGTTACGAACGCTAGATGTTAATATGTTCTTGTTAGTACTACCGAAATCTGAAAATAAAAGAAATTTAAAAACAGAATCGAGTGCCGGTATTTCAAAATTCATTATGCGATATTTGTTTTCTAAAACAAATGTCCTTTTTTTTTCAAACCATTAAATCTATCGGACCATTTAATTGTTTTAATAATTTAACTTTGGTATTTATTTCATGGTTAAATGACAAAAAATGATCTGCTACGGCCGATTTATCAGTTTGTACTTAATGTTACGAAAATGTTCTTTCGTTTAGGTTTCTAAATTACGTTTTGTCTTTCCAATATAAACTTTATCCCAATAGAAACAATTAAACTGATACATACCTTTACAAACACCAATTATAAAAAGAATCTATTCAAAATTTAAAATAAAACAAAATATTTTTTTATTTAAAGTAAAACAAAAATACTTAAACATAAACATTTAACCGTAACTACCACTCTATCCACCCACTCAAAAGCTACAAAAAATTTAAAATAAAGCACAAAACCAAAATTTCATAAACAATAATTAAAAAGCTATACCATAACATACAATTCACAAAATCTTACATACAAACTACAACAATAATAAAAAAAATATTTTTATTTGTTTATATATTTATATTATATTTAAAATGTATTCATGTTTATTTATATGTTGTTTTATTTTCGTTTACTTATATTTATATATGATACTTATTTATAATGTTGAGTTTTATTCTAATATTATTTTTAAACTTTATTTATTTTACTATATTTATATATAATTATTATTTATTTAACTGTATATTTATCCTTATATCTATTATAATTAATTTTGTTTTTATCTTTTCATATTTAATTTCTTTTTTATTTTATTTAAATCATCTTCTTTCTACAATATAAGTTGGTATCCAGCTCCCTCTTCTACCTAATCCCTATACATAAACCGGTAACCGGTTCAAGGGGTGCAGGAAGCCAGCACCCGCTTCAATTAACCTAATACTCAACTATTCTTGATCATCTAAAACTTCAATTATTTTTAAGGCACTGTAATTGAATGTGTCACTACCACCTTACTTATTACAACAAAAGTCACTTTTGATTTACTTTGTTATTTTAATTTATTATCCAACCAATCGACTCAAAAACCACATTTCCCAAAATACACTAAATATCACTTCTCCTACCTCTCCACATCACTAATACACCACACTAATCATTTCACTATTTTTCAGTTTACACCAAAACAATTCAACCACTCACTAACACTTGAACACTTCACCACTTCCTCCCTTCGGTATCTTAAACCATTTGCGCTCCCATCCATTAAGGAGCTAATCTCAGGGTATGCGAGGGTGTATATACATAGAAAGGATGACATCGGCTACGACTTTGAAACTTTTATTAAACAGTACCGGCCAATGAAAACTAATATATACCAGGTGTGTCAGTAAAATAAGGTCTCCAAGACGCTGGAGCCGTGAGGAACGATGTTACGCAATATCCGGCAACACTGGCTTGTAGCTTGGTTTCACCCACCACAACGAACCCGTTGTATCCGTTAGTCTTGGCTGGGCAGTCGTTTGCGATGGAGCTTCCTATCATTTCCGCCGCCAAGTGCGAGTTGCGTGCAGTGATCCGTTCACCCCCCCCCCACTGAAATTCATAGTCAGGTATGCGAAGTCTATGGGCGACAGTGTATGGACGTCAAAAACGTGCGAAAGTGGGTCAGAGAGTTCAAAGATGGACGTACAGACGTCCATGAAGAACAGCGTTCTGGTCGGCCTTCGGTTTCAGCCGAAACAATTGCAAAAGTGGAGCAAGAAATGCTTAAAGATCGGCGTGTGACAGTTGCATTATCGCAAAGTGTATACGAGGGGGGTCCCCAAAATGCTCACCGAAGACCATAATCGGCAACGTGTTGAAGCGTCCCACCGATTCCTGGAGCGCTATGCAGAACAGGGCGACGAATTGTTGGATTCAATTGTCACTGGCGATGAAACCTGGGTGCACTACACAACACCAGAAACTAAAGAACGTTCTCGTCAGTGGCGGCATTCGAATTCGCCGAAGCCGCAAAAGTTCAAACAGATATTTTCTGCGAGCAAAGTGATGGCCAGGGTGTTCTGGGACAGAAAAGGTGTATTGTTGTGCGAGTTTATGCCTACCGGCACAACAATACACACCGCTAGCTGCTATGAGACTTTAAAATACTTGAGACGTGCCATTCAAAATTGAAGGAGGGGAATGCTGACGAAGGGAGTGGTTTTTCATCACGACAACGCTCGACCCCACACTGCACATGCAACGGCTGATGGCCCAGTTCGGATAGGACATCCTCACCCGTCTCCCCTACAGTCCAGACTTAGCACCTAGTGATTATCATCTGTTTCCTGAGATGAAGTCACACCTGGGTGGAACACATTTCCAGACCGACGATGGTTTGAAAAACGAGGTTGAGCGCTACCTGCGCAACTTGGCGGGACAGTGCTTTGACAAGGGTATACAGAAACTGCCACAGCGCATGCAAAAGTGCATCGATTGCAATGGTGATTACGTTGAAAAATAGCTTTAAGTTCCGCCTTTCCATCAATGGAACATTCATTGACAATAAACATGTTTTCTAGATTAAATAAAATTGGAGACCTTATTTTACGGACACGCCTCGTAAATATCCGGAGCTAGTATATTTGAATCCTATAACACGTGGTTCTATACCTGAGGCAAGAATGTTGCTACGTCTTGTTCCACAAGCAATCCGATCAAAAGTGTCGAAGATTCTGCCCAGAATGTCCTACTCAGCTTCAATGTTCTCCTGATCACCTCCCCGTTTGCTAATGTCCCTAAAAACCTCACTACCAGCTTCTAATACGATGTTGCCACTTCATTTCTACATTAGTGAAATTACAGTCCGATTTTTAAAAGAAGATACGTGAATGTCATCTGTTTCTCCACGTGGAGTGCTGCAGTGTTCCAGAACCAAGTTACGCATACTCCCCTCTTTACTCTCTCAACACACGAAATATAAACAAGTGATCGAGGTTATCACATCTCAACAAAAACATGCATATTTAATCTGTATTAGCCTACTTTAAGAACAAAAATAAGTTTTTGACACATACAGTTCGTTGTAGCGTCTTCACATGTGTGCATTCTTTTAAATAATGTTTGCACTATGTAACTCATATTCCATACTTACCGTTATTGTTGCTATGCATCGTAAGTTGACGTTCCCGCTCTAGTGCGGTATTTCTCCATAGCAACATGTGTAGGCGATGCACGTTCTAAGATCATTCATCTTCAAATGTATTTATTAATATTTCAGCTAATATCTTAATTACTAAAATTCAGATTGATATAAATACACATAGTGCAACAAATAGTATGCAATACACATGTGGTAAGCACATATTGTTTACTTTACACCAAAATAATTCAACCTCTCAAGAAAACTGTAAGCAAAACCTTCACATTCGACCAAACTTGGCACGCTTTTTTTGGTCTTGGCGCGTGTGGCAGCATCCATTAAGATGATTGAACTTTAGTTTCCACGTCATAAACATAAACTCATTATTCGTTACCAGTTATGACCCTCTGTCGTCGCGGACAGAGTTCAGCAGCTCCTTAGCAACGTTAATGCGATGATGTTTTTGATCGAAACTGAGCAACTTTGGTAGGAATTTCGCGGCGACCCGTCTCGTGCCCAAATCATTGGTCAAAATCGAATGCCACAAGTCAATCGATAAGTTTAGATCCTCAGAAACTTCTCTAACAGTGATTCGACGATTGACCAATACTATTTTCTTCACTTCTTCAATGTTTTTCTCTGTTGACAAGCTCGGTCATCTGGGAGGCTCTTCGTCGTCCACATCTCGACCCTCTGAGAACCTTTCGTACCGCCGATAAACCTTGTTTTGGTCCAAGGTAGCTTCACCATATACCACAGTGAACATTCGGAATGCTTCCGCACACTTAATTTTGTTTTTCACACAAAATTTGATACAGCTTCTTTGTTTCATTTTTCGGAATAGGCAAAAATCGAAGGCGTGCCAAAACACGGCCAAACAAAATAGCTGTCAACAGTTAACTGAACGTTCAAAGTGGCCGAGCTTGTCAACATAAGTGAGGGATATGAGTACCAACATACGCCACAAAACGATCGAAAATCGAATATACGTAGCTCACAAAAATTCAAAATTCGCAAAACTTTTTGAACAGACGTCATATGTATATTTAACTTGGAATATATGGTTCACTTAAACACCTGAACTACTTGTGGACACCGCAACACTATACTTAACTAGATAGAGTCAACATGAAAAATTCAACGCCATGGCCGGGATTTGAACCACGGATCTCCTGGTTTCCGTCCAGTCGCTCTAACCCATTGAGCTACCATGATCAACGTGCCGTCCTGACACTAAATTCTCCATTTGACTCATATATTTCCCTGGTAGACCACTAGGGGCTCTCGCATCCGAGATACACCGTTTGTGGTGACTTTCCCCATTGAGCTACCATGACCAACGTGCAGTCCTGACACTAAATTCTCCATTTGACTCGTATATTTCCCCGGTAAACCACTAGGGGCTCTCACATCCGAGATACACCGTTTGTGGCGACTTACTATCGTAAGTACTTGAGTCCCAGGCTTCATCATTTAACTCTTATTATTTTAGTTAATTGATGTAAATTAATCATTTCTTCACACTAGCCTTATATAGGCTAAGGACTTTGATGGATAGAGTCAACATGAAAAATTCAATGTCATGGCCGGGATTTGAACCACGGATCTCCTGGTTTCCGTCCAGTCGCTCTAACCCATTGAGCTACCATTATGAAGCCTGGGACTCAAGTATTTATGGTGGTAAGTCGCCACAAACGGTGTATCTCGGATGCGAGAGCCCCTAGTGGTCTACCAGGGAAATATATGAGTCAAATGGAGAAGTTAGTGTTAGGATGGCACGTTGGTCATGGTAGCTCAATGGGTTAGAGCGACTGGACGGAAACCAGGAGCTCCGTGGTTCAAATCCCGGCCATGGCATTGAATTTTTCATGTTGACTGTATCTATCAAAGACCTTAGCCTATATACGGCTAGTATGAAGAAATGATCAATTTCGATCAATTAACTAAAACTATACTTAACTATTTTCTAAACTCAGAATAAAAAGTCTTATTATACACTAACTGGCATGTTAGTGCAAAATGCTTAGTATTTTAGTGTCTACCTTAGTAAGCCAACGGATTGATGATAGTAATTGCAAAATAGCATTTAAACATACTACACAAAAAACACAAAATGCTTAAAACCGTCATTAAATAAGCTATTGATGAATGCTATAATAGAAATAAAACAGTTCAAATTAGAAGGTTAAACAGGGACAAGCTATCAAAGCTTTAATATTGATCAATTAAAAGACAAGTCAGTATATATGGGCCACAGCCAAAGCTTTTAACATCTACCTATTTAGTATATAAAAACAAAACAAATAATCTAACAGAAATTAAAATGTATTTAAAACTATTAAAAAAAACTCGCAGATCAGTAATAACATTATTAATGTTTTAAGTAGTGGTTTACAGGCGAGTCTATCGTCTACGAGGCGTATCCGTAAAATAAGGTCTCCAATTTTATTTAATATAGAAAACATGTTTACTGTCAATGAATGTTACATTGATGGAAAGGCGGAACTTACAGCTATTTTTCAACGTAATCACCATTGCAATCGATGCACTTTTGCATGCACTGTGGTAGGTTTTGTATACCCTTGTCATAGCACTCTCCCGTAAAGTTGCGCAGGTAGTGAGCGCTCAACCCCGTTTTTTCAAATCATCGTCGGTCTGGAAATGTGTTCCACCCAGGTGTGACTTCAACTCAGAAAACAGATGATAATCACTAGGTGCTAAGTCTGGACTGTAGGGGGCGTGGGTGAGGATGTCCCGTCCGAACTGGGCCATCAGCCGTTGCATGTGCAGTGTGGGGACGAGCGTTGTCGTGATGAAAAATCACTCTCTTCGTCAGCATTCCCCTCCTTCAATTTTGAATGGCACGTCGCAATTTTTTTAAAGTCTCACAGTAGCTAGCGGCTTTTATTGTTGTGCCGGTAGGCATAAACTCCCACAACAATACACCTTTTCTGTCCCAGAACGCACTGGCCATCACTTTGCTGGCAGAAAATGTCTGAACTTTCGCGGCTTCGGCGAATTCGAATGCCACCACTGACAAGAACGTTCTTTAGTTTCTGGTGTTGTGTAGTGCACCAAGGTTTCCTCGCCAGTGACAATTGAATCCAACAATTCCTCGCCCTGTTGTGCATAGCACTCCAGGAATCAGTGGGCCGCTTCAACACGTTGCCGTTTACGGCCTTCGGTGAGGGTTTTGGGGACCCACCTCGCACACGCCTTGCGATAATGTAAATTTTCGGTCAAAATCTTGTCAATCGTAATCTTACTTACTTTAGGGATAAGTTCGCAAAGCTCTCAAACGCTGATCTTTAAGCATTTCTTGCTCCACTTTTGCAATTGTTTCGGCTGAAACCGAAGGCCGACCAGAACGCTGTTCGACATGGACGTCTGTACGTCCGTCTTTGAACATCTCTGACCCAGTTTCGCACGTTTTTGATGTCCATACACTGTCGCCCATAGACTTCGCATAACTGACGATGAATTTCAGTGATGGTAGTGCCCTTGGCACTCAAAAATCGGATCACTGCGCGCAACTCGCACTCGGCGGTGGAAGTGATAGGAAGCTCCATCGCAAACGGCTGCCCAGCCTAGACTAATGGTTGCAACGGTTCGTTGTGGTGGGAATTTGAAGGGGTGAAACCAAGCTACACGCCAGTGTTGCCGGATCTCGCGTAATAGCGTTCCTCACGGCTCCAGTGCCTTGGAGACCTTATTTTACGGACACGCCTCGTAGCTCCTGACATTATTCTAATTATTTTTGAACTAACAAACACCTGTTTGCTGACTAACAGTCACTTTTTAGCATCTATCAAATTGCTCCAGAACACTAACTCGTCAGTCACTAATGAATGAAAATAAATATATAAAATGGCTTTATTTATAACCTGCATTAGAGTTCAAAATCTATTCATAACATACAAAACTCTATTTCGGTAAGAAGTAGTTGTTATCGTTGTTCCATTATTAAGGCCTAGGGCTCCTCTCTCCTTTGGTTTCTTTTCTTTCGTGTTCTATTATTTTCTCTGAGAGGCATTTATGGTGTGTACAAATCTTTATGCAGTTACAATTTAACAAATTATATGAATTTGATGCTTTCAAATCATTTGACTTATTATGCTGAATTGCGTTTTTTTGAATGAACATTTGAGTTGACTGGTTTTACATTCCTTAATCAAAATATACATTGGTATCAACATCAAAAGAAAACTGGAAAGGCATTGTACTTTATTACCGTGGAGAGGTCATTGATATATAATGGGGCTGGGAATGGTCTTGAGGAACACCATGCTTTACTTCAGATAAATGCGAGTACCTATGCATTAATCTTTGAAATATTTATTATATAGCCTCTTATGTTTTATTTGATAAGTATGATGCAACCGATCGGAAGCTTTACCCTTAATACCACAATAAGATGATATTTTCGATAAAGTATTTTATGTTTAACAAATAGATATGACACAACAAATTCCTTGTATCATCAGGCAAAGTTAATTTAAAGCTTGCAGCATTAGATGAGAGGTTCTTTCTGGATCCAAATAGGTATTTTTCTTTGCTAAATATTTGTTTTATCTAGACGTTGATAAACTGTTTTAAACACAATATTTTGAAGAAAAAAAATTTAGATATTGCTGTCAACTAGATACTAACCGAGAGTTGGACATGTGTGATTCTTGTATAATTTTAAACATTATAATTCTTGAATCTTTCTGGGAATGTTTGTGTCAAAAAGTATATTACATATATGACTTAGAACTTTACAAATAACAGCGCATGGGTTTAATATTGCTGTGGATATTGCATCATTTCCTCCTGATTTCTTGCTTTTGGGGAATCATCTTAATTGCACTTAGAGATACCATTTCTAAAGAGGACAGATTTTCTTTAAGAAATGAAATTGAATCTTTGATACTTTGGTTTTTTATCAATGTATTTTTGGCTGCTTGAAAGAAATATTTACTAAATGATTTAATATGGTATGATTTATTGAGCACCAAAGAAATACATCTTGGGCTACCCCTAAGCTGGGTCTTGGCACCTTTTCTAACAGGGTAGCCCTTCATTACAACTGCATACTTTATACGTGTTTGCCCCTTTTAATAGCCATTGTTTTTCATTTACTTTTCTATCCTGCGCTGGTTTTTCCTATGTGTTAAATTTTTGTCTATCACTATAAATTATTATCACTTGCTTCAACTTCATATTAGAATTGCTTCACAGGGTTTGTGTTCACTTAACCTCACCTTAAAATATTTCTCCCTTGCACATTACCCGATTTCTGGCGTCCCCTTTCCATATTACAAATTATTTAACTTCACTAGCCACTTTTTCCAATCCTTCTTCCTTGCATATTCTTCAAGCTTTCTCAAAAGTCACAAATGTAAACTTAAAAAGTTTTTACTACAGCATTGTATTTACATATTAGACGGATTTATAGAAAACTGTAATAAATTGTAAATATTAATTGTTCTAATTTTTCCATATTTTTACAAGGTAATACAAATATGTCTGTATTTATATCTGTATTTTAAACTAAGTAGCTTCGTAAACTGTGAGAAATAGCTGCTATATTTATGTAAACCATAGTCTATGTGCATATTTATATATTCCATTGTAAATATTTCATATGCTGACGTGTTCAGTAACAATGTACATTGTTTTAAAGGATGAAATACTACTACTACTACTACTACTACTACTACTACTACTACTACTACTACTACTACTACTACTACTACTACTACTACTACTACTACTACTACTACTACTACTACTACTGCTACTACTGCTAATGATAATGATAATGATAATAATAATGATAATAATAATGATAATAATAATGATAATAATAATGATAATAATAATGATAATAATAATAATAATAATAATAATAATAATAATAATAATAATAATAATAATAATAATAATAATAATAATAATAATAATAATAATAATAATAATAATAATGATAATGATAATGATAATGATAATGATAATGATAATGATAATGATAATGATAATGATAATGATAATGATAATGATAATGATAATGATAATGATAATGATAATGATAATGATAATGATAATGATAATGATAATGATAATGATAATGATAATGATAATGATAATGATAATGATAATAATAATAATAATAATAATAATAATAATAATAATAATAATAATAATAATAATAATAATAATAATAATAACAATAACAATAACAATAACAATAACAATAACAATAACAATAACAATAACAATAACAATAACAATAACAATAACAATAACAATAACAATAACAATAACAATAACAATAACAATAACAATAACAATAACAATAACAATAACAATAACAATAACAATAACAATAACAATAACAATAATAATAATAATAATAATAATAATAATAATAATAATAATAATAATAATAATAATAATAATAATAATAATAATAATAATAATAATAATAATAATAATAATAATAATAATAATAATAATAATAATAATAATAATAATAATAATAATAATAATAATAATAATAATAATAATAATAATAATAATAATAATAATAATAATAATAATAATAATAATAATAATAATAATAATAATAATAATAATAATAATAATAATAATAATAATAATAATAATAATAATAATAATAATAATAATAATAATAATAATAATAATAATAAGTTAGTTATTAACACTCCCCACATGGCAACCTTGGCCTTCGGGGTAACCTCACCCCACCAAGTGATGACCGGACCCATTTCTCAGGTGGAGGCACCCAGAGGGCGGTGTCCATTACCTCCGATGATAGGGTGATAGTGAAGATGGCGGTGAGGTGAGAGGACCTACAGTTTTTACCGTGGACTCCGAACCACGTTGGGCATAGGGGATACTTCACGTGTGCTAGACAGAGGTGAAGGCGTGGATAGGGCCGACTTAAAATCGCCAACCCCAGAGCCGGGAATCGAACTCGGGACCCTTAGAACGGGAGCCGCGAACGAAACCACCGCGCTACCCCGGCGCCCATAATAATAATAATAATAATAATAATAATAATAATAATAATAATAATAATAATAATAATAATAATAATAATAATAATAATAATAATAATAATAATAATAATAATAATAATAATAATAATAATAATAATAATAATAATAATAATAATAATAATAATAATAATAATAATAATAATAATAATAATAATAATAATAATAATAATAATAATAATAATAATAATAATAATAATAATAATAATAATAATAATAATAATAATAATAATAATAATAATAATAATAATAATAATAATAATAATAATAATAATAATAATAATAATAATAATAATAATAATAATAATAATAATAATAATAATAATAATAATAATAATAATAATAATAATAATAATAATAATAATAATAATAATAATAATAATAATAATAATAATAATAATAATAATAATAATAATAATAATAATAATAATAATAATAATAATAATAATAATAATAATAATAATAATAATAATAATAATAATAATAATAATAATAATAATAATAATAATAATAATAATAATAATAATAATAATAATAATAATAATAATAATAATAATAATAATAATAATAATAATAATAATAATAATAATAATAATAATAATAATAATAATAATAATAATAATAATAATAATAATAATAATAATAATAATAATAATAATAATAATAATAATAATAATAATAATAATAATAATAATAATAATAATAATAATAATAATAATAATAATAATAATAATAATAATAATAATAATAATAATAATAATAATAATAATAATAATAATAATAATAATAATAATAATAATAATAATAATAATAATAATAATAATAATAATAATAATAATAATAATAATAATAATAATAATAATAATAATAATAATAATAATAATAATAATAATAATAATAATAATAATAATAATAATAATAATAATAATAATAATAATAATAATAATAATAATAATAATAATAATAATAATAATAATAATAATAATAATAATAATAATAATAATAATAATAATAATAATAATAATAATAATAATAATAATAATAATAATAATAATAATAATAATAATAATAATAATAATAATAATAATAATAATAATAATAATAATAATAATAATAATAATAATAATAATAATAATAATAATAATAATAATAATAATAATAATAATAATAATAATAATAATAATAATAATAATAATAATAATAATAATAATAATAATAATAATAATAATAATAATAATAATAATAATAATAATAATAATAATAATAATAATAATAATAATAATAATAATAATAATAATAATAATAATAATAATAATAATAATAATAATAATAATAATAATAATAATAATAATAATAATAATAATAATAATAATAATAATAATAATAATAATAATAATAATAATAATAATAATAATAATAATAATAATAATAATAATAATAATAATAATAATAATAATAATAATAATAATAATAATAATAATAATAATAATAATAATAATAATAATAATAATAATAATAATAATAATAATAATAATAATAATAATAATAATAATAATAATAATAATAATAATAATAATAATAATAATAATAATAATAATAATAATAATAATAATAATAATAATAATAATAATAATAATAATAATAATAATAATAATAATAATAATAATAATAATAATAATAATAATAATAATAATAATAATAATAATAATAATAATAATAATAATAATAATAATAATAATAATAATAATAATAATAATAATAATAATAATAATAATAATAATAATAATAATAATAATAATAATAATAATAAACCCTCTGCTTTAGTTTCCACAACTATTTTTCTAATCTCTCAATGTGTGTTAACGCACACTGCATTTACTCCAAGTGTTTTCTGAACATTCACACCGGATATCGAAGTCAGTTTGTTTGACACTGCTGCGTCAATATTATACATTCAAACGCCACTCACCCATCAGTCCACAGGAGTTTGAATTTCGTATAAATGCATTAAATCCTTGCTTTCTGGCCTTACTCCTTTCTTCAATTAGCCTCCGCCGTTGTTCTCCTTGCTCATAAATAAATCCTTATTAATAGTGTGACTTTGTGGGCTCGTGGGTTTTAAAAGTCCAAGTTGAAGAAATTCAAAATGTTCTTTATTTCCGTAGAAATACACTTTGGCCAACCCTTACAGTAGCAGAATTACATCACATACACCAGTACAATGCTCAAAGTCGTTGACCACAAACAAAAGAGTTCACTTTCAAAACACAGTTGTACGCGGACGATTCTCAACTTCCTGTTCGACTCGGTTTACAGCTCTCGTTACGACTCCTCTCCACTAAACTCGGCTTCCTTTATTTCTATCATTCAAGATTCCAGACGGTTGTGGAATGTTCTTTATCAATCAAGATATCACTAGAATGTTCCAGTTATCTATCTTTATTTTTTTCGGCAAGCCTTTTATCTCCGCGCTATCTTTATCTGTTTCGGCGAGCTCTTTACCTCCGTGCTGCACTATCTGGCCCTTATCTCTCCGCGCCGAACCCTTTGTGCGCCCGGCCCCAACAATGCTCGCGATAGTATAAATAGATGTTCCTCTTAGCGTTTTTGCTCATTTTAATACTTCTGTTACCATTTCCCTATTGCTGAATTTCACCAATATATTTCTTTTTCCGTCCAATTTCCCAATCCCAAATGAGTCACGCAGTTCGAAGCCTCTCAAATTCATCCCTAAATTCTTCGTTAATAATTCCTGTATCTCCTGAAATGCTACGATTCCTTTTCGCTCTACTAAACAGGAAATTACTAGCTTGTATGTTCTCATGAAGTCTTCCACACTTTCCATTCTACTTTCCATATTTTCCGTCTTCATTTTACCTTCTCCAGTTCTTTAGTTTTAATTTCTAAGTATATGTAATCTCACTTCCTCCATTATTGTTTAAATCTCATTGCCAAACCAATATTTCCTTTAGCTTCTCCCGTCAGCTTTGCAGTTACCATGTTACTTATATCCTTTTCCCTCTCTTCTTAGGGAGCAACTTCTCCTCATGTCTGTTTTCCTTTTTTTTTTTTTTTTTTTCCAATTCATCAGCACAGTCAGTGCTATAAAAATTGCGGAGCTACAGATACAGATTAAAATTAAAGAATACAATGAAAGATGATACGCGTATTGGAGTCCTCAAGCAAACTGAGATGATTTTTGGGAATATTGATTACATAACATCAAGAATTAACACTTTATAGAGATAAGATGTCCTGTGGCAAGCGTGCCTTCAGCCTTGGTGCAGAATCCAGGCGGCGTCCCAGTTGAAAGAATAAACCACCTGATAGATGAGGAAGTTGAGCAAAGAATCTTCTTGCAGCTGTAGAGGTGTATTCATTTATACTCACAATGCCTAATTCTCTGTGTAGCTGTGCATTCCGGATGTGCCATGGGGCGTTCACAGACAATCGTAGGATCTTGTTTTGAAAATCTGGAGTAGCTGAAGCACATCGCCATACTGGACTGGCATATACAAGAAGTGGTTGTAGAATACTCCCGTTTTCCTCCACTGTCAGTTTAGTACTCCTAATGCTATCTGCTGTGGTCACCACACACCTGTAATTCCTTGTATATAGATTTTGTTGTGACTTTCATCCGTTTACTTAATAATGTTCCATATAGTTCTTGGCTTATTGAGTAGACTGTGTTGTCTTTGGAAACATAGGTTGTAGCTGTATTTCTAACCTTTTTGAGTATATTGCAGTAAATTTTATATTGTTGTCTGTGCCTACTGCAGTTTCTGCCCTAGTGACTAAGTAAAGTTCTGCTTTGTATCTAGAAGATACTTTAATTCCATGTGTTAGCCAGATATTTACTTGTCTTTCTGTTTCATGGAATGTTGGAGCTAAGGAGTGTTTAAGAAAGAGTGAAATTTGCCATTTACATTATTCAATATACACATATGTATCTACCCAAGAATGGGGTTTCCCTTATCCTTGAAGACGAATGTCGGGTAGCTCTACGCTCCATGGACCCTGGACACATTTAAGCATCATTTCACCCATTTCGTTCACCGTCCGATATGACTTAACGTTCAAGGATGTAGATTACAAAAAAAAAATCCAAGAACCTTCAGAAAAGCACTTACTATATCCGCTATTTATTTACTCTATTCTGTTCTCTCTCCACGATGTTGGAAAATGATAATCAATTTTTATTGGCAGCCCATGGTGATTTGAAAGTTCCTTAATTGGTGGTTGTATTCAGGGAAATGTGTTTTCAACGTATGGGTGAAGCTATTTTGGAGTTATTCTAAATTCTGTCTGCTTAATTTGTAAGATGTTAGTAATGAACAAATTTGCTATTTTTATTGGCTGTCAAACAAGAAATCTTTAGGGAAATATCTGAAATATGTGTAAAGATATCTTGATTACATGTAGGAGCTCCATATGTTGCTGTTCATGCATTCTCATATGAATAGCCTACATTCAAAGCTCAGATCAATTTCATTGAAATCTATAATAGTCACACTCACACCTAGCTTCATTAGAGAGTTTTTGGGGCCCAGCTAATTACTCTCAGTGGCCTCCATTCGGGAGACCAGGGTTTGATTCCCGTGGCCAACGTACCTGGCCCATGGTCTTTTTCGAGAGTTTTCCGGATCGCGAGGCGAATGCTAGGTAAGTTAATTACCTCTCCCGAATTTCCTGTCCCTCCATTTCACCTCCATTATCATTTCATATAATCTCTCATATGGTGGTGTCTTTCAGGGTAGAAGTGTCGGTGGGTGTCTCGGTGGGGCATGGCGCGATGATATGCTCTGAGGAAAACACTTTTCCCTCGGGCGGGACGGACTCCGGTCTCCGAGACTGCCTAGTGGGCCGATTCAGATGCTTGGCAGGTGCTATGCCAGTTGTGCAAGACTGCCCGGAGTACTCTGCTTTGGGCAGGCAGAATCCGGTCCCCAAACCGGCCTCGTGACAGTTTCGTGCCCATGGCAGGTGGGATGCCGATTGTCCTAAAACCACCGCCGGATAATTTCTATCTCGTAAAGCGTGGGGACAACGCCCTCTGTATTATAGTGACTCCTTGGGGTCAGCAGCCCTCTATCTCCTCTTGCCTCATCCTTCCTCCCGGGGTGCCCCACTTGGGCATGGGTACAAAAGACCAGTCTGGTTGAGGTGCCAAATCCGTTCCGAACAATCAAATCCAATCCAGCTAATTACTCATTAACTGTGTTTCTTAGCATTTGAATATTTTAATGAAACACTGTCAATTATATATATATATATATATATATATATATATATATATATATATATAAAAATAATTCGACCAATGTTTTCCAGGTCCTCCTTTAGTACAATGCTCTTAACGTGTTGTCTTTCTTATTTACCTCGACATCACTTAAAGTTACAACAGAAGCCACAAGTGAGTCAAAACAACCGCCATATTTTACAATCGGCGATACCAGGGGCAGACATTCTAGTAGACATTAAGGATCTGAATATCAGAAATTCGGTCTCAAGCCATATTAGGGCTAAAGCTTCTACTGGCACTGGAGTGTTTTGCAACGAAAAATAATATAAGGAAGATGACTAGGTTGGCGCTTCTTTTCCTTTTTCCTTTTTAAAGTGATTTTTAAGCAAATCTGATGTGTTAGTTTACGTGCCTAGAAGCAATCTCGGGCGTTTCTGTCGCTCTCCAGGATCGATGTCGTTCTCACCTAGACCGCGGATGAGGGAGTTGATAAAAGTAACGTGAAAGGATATAGATGTAGTCTCTTATTGTGGGAATACGTTGATCTCGTCGCACAACTAGATTAGGGAAGTACCAAGGGGAGTCTGTGGCAATGCGGGGTAATCAGGATTGTAGATCTTCAAAGCGACTTAGATGAGACTTGGCTGCTATTCCCCATATTTCGCTGGCATATGTGATGGCTGGTCGGAATACCTGCTTATACAAGAGCAGTTTTGTAGGGACAGACATCACCGACCGTCGGTTATAGAGAGGGTAGAACATACCCATTCTCTTAGGTGTGTGTGTGTGTGTGTGTGTGCGTGTGTGTGTGTGTGTGTGTGTGTGTAATTTACGTCCTCCAACGTTAAGTCATATCGGACGATGAATGGAAGGGGTGAAATGAAGCTCAAATGAGCCCAGGGTCCATAGAGCTTAGAGTTACCCGACATTCGTCTTGAAGGATAAGGGAAAACCGCGGAAAATCCTTTACCAGGTAACTCACCCTGACCGAGATTCGAACTCGGGACCTCTTGAACTTGGGGCAGACACGCTACCACAACGCTACCGAGGTGGACTACCCATTCTCTTGCTAACTTCATTAGTCACATAAGTAATGTAGTCTTTCCACATCAATTTGATGTCGAGTAGGACACCAAATACTTAGCATAGGTTTGCCAATGGACGTCCTCATCAGCTAGGCGAATTGGCGGAAGGTCCACCAGTCGTCTTCAAGAGAAGGTGATGGCCTGGCTCTTCTGTGTGTGGATGCGTAGGCGCCAACGTTTGAACCAGGTGATGAGGAGGTCGGTATAATGTTGAAACCTGCGAGCAGACCATTAGAGCCTTGCCATCGCCATCGCGAGTGGAGATTGAAGATCTGAATGTCAGACCTTCGGTCTCAAGCCAGATCAGGGCTACTGTCAGTGTAATTTTCGCCAGGAATGATAATATACGGCAGAGGATTAATTTGGAAGCTTTCTTTTACTTTTTATTGTTTTTTAGAGTAGGAACCGAACACAGCTAGCCTGCTGGTATACCCAGAGAGCACACTAGTTTAAGAAAAATTGACACACCAAGCAACATTAAGGAAATTAGCGACTGCTTCCGCAAATTCAAGATAGGATCGTGACTAGACATTGAACATCTGAGTGTCAGACCTTAGGTCTCAATTCAAATCAGGGCTAGGCCCTCTACTGGTAGTGGAGTGTTCTACAAGGAATAATCATCTATATGGCAGAGAATTTGGTTGGAGTCTTTTTAAAGGCACTTGTTGTGTTATTTTACGTGCCTAGAAGCAGTTGCGGGCGTTTGTAGTGCTCTCGATGATCGATGTCGTTCTCACCTAGACCGCGGATGAGAGAGTTGAAGTTGTGGGAGAGGAACGTGAAAGGGTATGAATGTAGTCTGTTATTGTGGAGATACGTAGGTCTCGTCGGATAACTAGATTGGGGATGTACCAAGCGAAGTCTGTGGCAATGCGGGTGAATCGGGATTGTAGAATTTCAAGGCGATGTAGGTGAGACTTGGCTTTTACTCTCCATATGTTGCTGGCGTATGTGATGGCTGATCGGAGTACCCGCTTATACAAGAGGCGTTTTGTAGGCAGAGTCATCATGGATCGTCGGTTATAGAGAAGATAGAGTATACCCATTATTCTACTAATTTTATTAGCACATAAGTAATGTGGTCTCTCCACGTCAAATTGATGGCCAATAGAAGTGTCTCTCAAAGTGTGGTCCGCGGACCCCCGGGGGTCCGCGATGGGATGTCAGGGGTCCGCGAGGGGATGTCAGGGATCCGCGAGGGGATGTCAGGGGTCCACGAAGGGGTCCCTTAAGTCAAGTTATAATGTTGAGTTAAAAGTATAGAAAACGTAGAATTGTATTTACTTAGTCACTTATCTGCTCCGTGCCGAACTACAAACGTTTTACTTAACATTTTTATGCATCTATGTCGTAATGAAGTAATGCAGTTGAGAGGTGCAATCAACGTAACAGTTGGGAGCTTGTAGTGCAGCTTTATAATAGCAGCGACGCAATCGTACTGACCGTGAGCGGTTAGCTGCGATGCGGGTTAAGTCAGCCAAGCCTGTGCGCTGTGTGTTTTTTGTTATGATGTACTGTCCAATGATGCAATGAAGTCTACTAAGCTGCGAAGACATTTGGAAACGAAACATCCGATTACATTGGTACGACATCTGATTGTTTTAAAGTAAAATATAAAGAGATAAAAATGAGTAAATTTAGAATTGAAAAAATTTATACTGGAACCAGTAGTGAAAAAGGAATACTAACTTCCTATTAAGTAGCACTACTTACTGCTAAATGTGGCAAGCCTTATAACATTGCAGAGAAATTAATATCGCCAGCAGCTAAAAAGATGTGTAGCATAAAAATTGGCGACTCAGCTGCCAAAGAGATGAACGCAGTCCCACTATCAAATGATTAAGTTAAACGTAGAATTGTTTATATGTCTCAAAATGTCCTGGACCAGCTCATTATGAGGTTGAAGTCAACAATTTATGGTTTAGAACTTGACGAAAGTACTGATTTCACTGACAAGTCTCATTTGTTAGTTTGTGTACGTTACGAATACGAGAAAGAGCTTGTTGAAATGTGTAGTGTTTAACGCCCGCTTTTACTACATACGGCACCGCAGGCGGTGACACTGATGATACATGAGATGAAAATGGAGCACCGGTGGAATGATATGGCGGGGGAAACCGGAGGTCCCGGAGAAAACCCGCCCCAACGCCGTGTTGTCCACCACGAATCTCACTTTGCGGTCGCCTGGGATCGAACCCGGGCCGCCTTGGTGAGAGCCAAGCGGTCTAACCACAGCCACGGCGTGGCCGAAAGAGCTTGTTGTAGACCTATTGTTGTGAAGGGAAGTCTTGCATAATACTGCTGAGGATGTCTTTATTTCAGAGCAAGGTCTTGAGTGAAACGTTTGTGTAGGCGTAAGCACCGACGGAGCCACAGCGATGTCTGGAGACAACACTGGATTGAAAGCTCGATTTCAAGTTGTCATCCCTGAAATTAAGTGGACTCGTTGCTCGATACATAGAGGCGTTGGCTGTAAAACAAAATCCACCATATTTGAAGGAAACATTAGAAGAGTTGGTTAAAATTGTGAACTACATTAAAGCCTGTCCTCTTAACTCACGGATATTCAAGAAACTATGTGAAGAAATGGCAAGCGAGCAGAAACAACTTCTCATGCACACAGACGTTTGCTGGCTTTCTTATGGAAATATTCCTTCGCTATATTTTGAATTACATGATGAAGTGAGGCTATTTTTTGATGACAGCAAGCACGAAAACTTTCCCCTCGGCGAACAACTGTGTGACTTTGAATGGTTGTGCAAAAGTGACATTTCTGGCTAGCATCTTCTCACACTTAAATAAACTAAACCAAAAATTGCAGAGACCAAAACAAGATGCTCGTGGTTCATGATAAAATTGAAGTAGTGGCAGGGAAAACTTCAAGTGTGGAAAGTTCGTGTCGAAAAGAAATCCTTGGACTCCTTTCCTATTTTGGAACAATTTTTGACTTCATCAGAAGAAACTTTGCCTAAAAATATTGAAGAAGCCACAGTAGAACACCTAAATGGCCTATAGAGTAAACAGTAAAGGATGGCAGGTTATATACCAGGAAAATAAACTTGCAAAATTTTGGTTTCTGGCGCAGAGTGAAGTTAATGAACTTACTACCAAAGCACTTAAATATATTGTGCCCTTCCTAATTTTATATCTGTGCAAGCAAACGTTTTTAGTGTTGTGCAACATCAAGCCATTGAAGAGAAACAGACTTGCCAATGTAGCAACTGACAAGAGTAAAAATCACCAACATTCAGCACAGCTTAATCAATAAGCTGAGCTTATTCAATAAAACACGTTACATTGTTCATATTAATACATTCCAATTAACAATGCTTCAAGCTTTTTCCACATAAACTGATTTTTAGTAACCCAATACTAACTTTGTTGAAATTGTCAAGTGGTAGATTCAGAACATTATGAATAACCTTTTTATACGTACAAAAATGGTTTCTCTACATGGAAAATAAATTCATTTTTATAACATGTTGTGCCTAATGTTATTAATCCTTGGGTAATCCAAAGAGTGCGATATTTCAAATTTTTACTGGTATAATGCTGAAGTTAAATAATAATCTAGTTAGGTAAACTTGTATAAAATTTACTTCAAAGTGGAAAAATAATTAATTTTAATAAATACAATTATATATATTATTCAGAAGTTCATTTTATTTAGTTTAACTGTAATTCCTTAATTATTATTAACATACAAGAAAATATCTTAAATTATACATACAGTATTTATTTCAATTTCAATTATAAAATTCAACCAAAGTCGACTCGTTCATATAAATTGAGTTGCCAAACTATGGGGGTATACGAACAAGTTATTAGATGATAAGGGGGTCCTTGAGGCAGAAGAGTTTGAAAAACACTGAAATATAACAAGATACTTAACATAAGTTTGTCAATGGACGTCCTCGCCAACTAGGCGAATTGGTGGAAGGTCCGCTAGTCGTCTTCGAGAGAAGATGATGGCTTGGCTCTTCTGTGGGTGGACGCGTAGGCACCAACGTTTGAACCAGGTGGTGAGGAGGTTGGCATATTGTTGATTCCTGCGAGCAGACAAGTTGAACTCTGATGACGAGGAGATGACAGTTATGTCGTCAGCAAAGGGATACAGCGAGAAGCGTGGTAGGAATAGTAGGGTGTTGATGTACACATATAGCAGGAAGAGAATGAGTCTCAGGACACTACCTTGGGGAACGCCAGGCCTGATGGGATGGGATGAGGATAAAATTTCGTAATGGGAAACAGCAAAGATTCTGGCAGTAAAGTAGGATTGAATGAGGTGAATTATGTAGAAATGGGTTTAGTAGGTGATGAGACGGGACAGTAAGCGTTCGTGCCATACGCGGTCGAATGCCCTGGTGATGTCTAGGAGTAGTGCTGAAATGAACTGCTTCCTGTTGAAAGCTGTGTAAACTTCCTCGATCAATCGAAGTAGTGGTAGTTGAGTGGAACGCTGAGAGCGAAAACCGAATTCCTCTGCTCTGACAATATTGTGTCGGTTCAGGATAGTCCTTCGTCGACTTAGAATAAGCTTTTCCATCAATTTACTCAGTGTTGAAAGCAAACTGATGGGTCTGTAGCTCTCCGGGGACGTTCCGTCTTTCCAAGGCTTGCAGATAGCAATGAGTTTTACGTGCTTTCAGGCCTTTGAGAAGGAGCCAGGTTTGAGGAATGCATTAAGAAAAAGTCTTAAGGCTTTCACCCAAGTGAATGGAAGTACCTTTAGCGCCGCGTTCGCTGTGTTGTCAAAGCCGAGTGATTTAAATGACCGGAGGCTGATGATGTGGCATTGCACTTGAGCTACGGAGATGGAGGGAGGTGGTAGATCATCATCGGGATGGGTAAGATACACTAGGACTTCCTGAGTGACTGCGTAAATATGATCTAAGTCCAGGGTGTCAGCGGCCGTAAAGGTCGTTTCCAGGAAGGTTGCATGTAGTTCAGCCTTTTCCCTTGCAGATTGAGCGACTACCTCGCCGTAGTACAAAGGTGGATTTTTGCACGGGATTGATGGAAGGATTTGGTCATGCTCCCAAATGGGTTGTCCTCTACGCGAAAAGGGCAGAGCTTTTGTTCCCATCACTCGTTGCGAAATACTTAGAGTTCAAGTTTTAACAGCTCCTGAAGGCGGCGAAACATACGACGATCTGTTGGGCAGCGACTATGAATAAAGCGCCGCCGCATCCTGTTCTTTTGTTTAGTTACCTCGCGGATGGCCTAAGGTTGATATTTGATCTGTTAGGTTTTGGTTTTGGGGACGAGCTGATGATAGCAGTAGTCAGTCGGGAGGTGAGGGGTTAGCCACAGTGTCCATCTCTGCTAGAGTGTGACATGGCTGCTGCGGGGGCTGGATTTGTTCCAGTCGGATCGAAAATTCCTCCAATTGGTCTTAAGTGAGGCTGGGAATCCTCAATGAGTATTGTAGTTGCACTTGCCAGGGAAGGATAGGATGATGGGGCAATAGTCTAAAGATAGAGCAGGAGCTGTGAAGAAGGAAAAGTGTGGCAGCACATTGCGGACCAGGACAAGATCGAACCAGTCAGTTGGCCTTCGATCTCCACAGTGAATAGTAGGTTAGTTTGGAGCCTTGGTGAAGATGGTGCCTTGGCGCTATGAAGTTGTGGAGTATGCGCCCACGATGGTTGATACTGGAGGAGTTTCAGTTGCAATGCTTGGCATTGAAGTCGCCCTCAGCAATAGTCCCCAGCAATAGTGCCAACTAGGGTGTTAAAGAGATGGTCCCATTAAAAAAAGAGTAGAGGCGAGTCGGTGGAGCATATACTGAATATAAGTGCAGGAGGCCATTGTTGCTGTCGCCTTGGATGCCGGTGATCTCCCGATTAGTGGTTACGGAAACCAATATTTGATGGTTTTGAATGGCACAGTCAATGTATACGGCAGTACCTCCTATGCTGTCGGCTCGATCTGTGCGATAGGAACACATTTCTGGTGTGCTACATTTTATATGAGGTGATAAATGGGTTTCCTACACCAGTAGAATATTCACCTTTTGCACGGACAAAGAGTTGGAAACTTCCGCCAATAGTATGGGGAGACCAATGGTATTCCAGAAGAGGAATCTGAGTAGTGTAAATGCTGTGTATCGCTGGAGTCTAGTAGCCATAGGAAATACAGAAGTTGAAGACTGTTTGGATAAGTACCATTATTGGCGACGTTTGTGGAGATGCGGTGAGGAGAGCCTCCATTAGAGCAGTTCCAATTTTAATCCTCCTCAGCCACAGTTGTCAACCACTATTCAGCAGCCATGCCTCAACGTCATGCCTTTCACCAATTCGCCTAGATGATGAGGATGTTCAATGGCAAACTTATTTTAAGTATCTTGGTGTCCTGCTTGACATCAAAGTGACATGGAGAGACCACATTACTTATGTGCCTAATAAGGTTAAAAAGAAAATGGGTATGCTCTACCCTCTCTATGATTGACGATCCGTGATGTTTGTGCCTACAAAATTTCTCCTGTTTAAGCAGGTGCTCCGACAAGCCATCACATACGGCAGCGAAATATGGGGAGTAGCAGCCAAGTCTCACCTACATCATCTTGAAATTCTGTAACTCCGATTCCTCCGCATTGCCACAGACTCCCCTTGGTACATCCCCATCCTAGTTATCTGACGAAACCTACCTATCCCCTCAATAACACACTACTTCCAACCCTTTCATGTTCCCTTTATCCAAAACCTATCCGACAACTTCAACTCCCTCATCTGCGGTCTAGGTGAGTGCGACATTGATCCTGGAGAGCGCTACAAACGCCCGAGGCTGCTTCTAGGCACGTAAACTAACACACCAGTTTGAATTAAAAAGCATAAAAAAGAAAAAACCTCCAGCCTAATCCTCTGCCGTATATTACTCTTCCTTGCAAAACACTCCACTTCCAGTAGAGGGCCTAGCCTTGTTTGGCTTGACACCAAATGATGTGACATTCAGTTCTTATGCCCACTGGCAATGGTTTCGAAATGTTGCATTGATGAAATTTAAATGTTATATAAAATAATAGAGAACTTCAATAAACACTGCACTATTTGAGCTAAATAAAACAAGTAACTTATTGCCATAATCATAACTATGCAGTAGGTATATATAGTGAAATGTGGGTTTGGTTTCGACAAGCTCCTAAATGATCTGACTATTCCTTAAGGTTAATGTATTCTCATATCCGCATTGTACCTATTCATTTGTAGTAATAAAACTACTTCTACAAAAATCTACCTAATTAACATGAAGCATATAGAAAAATAAGAGTTTTTATGAATATTTTGCGCAAGAATCAGTAGAGAAAGTCATATGGCTGCACACATAAGGTTTTAATTATGCTTGTTTTCTAAATCTGTTGACCAGGCAAGGAGAACGGATTCTCAAAGTAATCACACAGTGACCACCTCTTAAAAGACTAGACTTAATGTTCCTGTCTATTGCCGTGTATTTGGCTTTCCTATTAATTTATGGTTATTTGGGTTAATCTTGGTGTGTTCAAATACAGATTTGTGTAACTCAAATCTGTTTTATTTGAAGATTTTCTTATACAGAACAAAACATTACCGGTAACAACACAAAAGAAAGAACATAGGGAAAAATAAAATAAAAGTTTAGGATAGACAACATATCTCCAATCTTTGGAGGCTTACTAGCCACAAATTTCTTGTATACTTTATTGCGTTTATTACAAAACCGAAACGTCACACTTTTGAATGTTTTGAGCTCTTCGTGCAGCATTCATGTAATGATTGACAACGAAGTAAACTAAATTAACTATCCCCTGAATTTGTAGGCAAACCCACGTTTTCGATTCCTTTGGGTGGTAAGAGGGATATTAATCTGTGGGTAAGATATTTTATTTCATTCCCCTTTTAATGGGAAATGCTGCAATTGGCTAGCCTGCGTACGGCGTTGAAACAAAATTTTAAGTGTGAGGAAGTTCATGGTTTTATTTGTTGTGAACCGTATTGATAATATTGCTGTGATTTCGCAAACAATTACAAGAAAGAATGGAAGACAAAGGAACTGCAGGTCGGCGTGATCCCTTAACTTCCAAGAACGACTCAAGGATTACTTGTAAATATGGTTCGAAGTGCTATCAGAAGAATCCTGCTCACCACAAGAAATACAAGCATCCCCCTAAACGGCAGGCAGAAGTAAGTTAATTATTTTAATCAGATTTAAGGGGTAGATAGGGTTTTTCAATTCAAAGTGCTGGATTCTGGTACCAACATTTTAATGGCATAAAATCTCATTTATAAAATATCAGAAAATAGGCCAATTTTGGTAGTCTGAAGGAAATCAGCCCGCCATGGTAGCGTGGTGGTAGCATGTCTGACTCACGTTCAAGAGGTCCCGAGTTCGAATCTCGGTCAGGGTGAGTTACCTGGTTAAGGCTTTTTCCGGGGTTTTCCCTTATCCTGTAAGACGAATGTCGGGTAACTGTAAGCTCCATGCACCCCGGACTCATTTGAGCATCATTTCATCCATTCCATTCATCGTCCGATATGACGTAACGTTGGAGGACGTAAATTACAAAAAAAAAAAAAAAAAAAAAAAAAAAAATGAAGGAAATCATGCAGCAAAAGGGCATTTGCAGTACAAAAGTTATGGAGGCCAGAATAAGCTGTGAAATACTTGCGGTTTATTGCATAAGAAAAGTTAGTTTACTCCCGCCTCATTTGCCATTTCTTATTCAGAATAGCACCCTCAATCGTCATTTTTCCTCTTGTAAAATCGTTCACAAAAAGCGGCAGCATTAGAGGAGCATACATCAACAAGAGTCTAGCTAGATGGTCAGTTCATACACCTCAGCAAAATTTAAGTGCAAAATAAAGTTAGGGGCTATGTAGAATTGTCTATGATTTCTTTAACAAAATCAAGCAATGTTACCTTTAAAATTAGCAATAAATTGGAATTATTTTGCTCAATAAGAGTTCTACTGAATTTCTGAAATTATCGCGGAATAAATGTTGGAGAGGTGAGTAATATTTCCTTTATGTCTGTTATTAATATATGGGTAAAAATAGGCTGCTAGAAATGTGCAACAAGCCAGAGTACATATGATGTACTGGAATACATAAAAGTTGGTTATCCTGTAGAATATTGGCCTAGGACGCTGGAGCACTAATCAAAGAAATATGCACATCCTAAGAGGTCCCAAGTTCGAATCTCGGTTAGGGCGAGTTACCTGGATAAGTTTTTCTGGGGTTTTCCCTTATCCTTATAGACGAATGTCGGGTAACTGTAAGCTCCATGGACCCTGGACCCATTTGAGCATCATTTCATCAATTTCATCGTCCAATATGACTTAACGTTGAAGGACGTAAATTACACAAAAAAAATGATGAAAATCGTAATACTGAGTAATCGTAGTGTGATATGTAAATGCATGATGAAACATGATGTAGTAGATAGTAGTAACAGTAATGATAATAAATGTCTGGTAGAAAATATTTCATATTTTGGTTTTCTTTTCTGGCAGTTGTTTTACTAATGTTTTTGCTGTTCTACAGAAGCCAGTAGTCTATTTAGTCCAAGTTTCTTGATGTAGAAGGGCTATTGTGTAACTTCATAAGTTAATGGTGATGTCGCGTTCTTTGCAGGGCAGAGGATCGGTTTCATATACATATCGTTCACTCTTTCTATCAAGGCTATATTGTCCACCTTGGTTCTATTGCATATGTCATCATTTGTAATATTTTAGAGTAGTTGGCAATATATGAATCTGACTGCAGATTTCAGAGGTGCATGTTGGCAACAGTCATCAATGCCAAACGCTGGCCACTATTCTATAGGAAGACCTAGTTCTACTATTATTTGATACCACAGTATCGAATCTATAATCACTTATGAAATGGACCTTTTATAGGAGAAACTGTCACTGACCTAGAGAGGATAGAAAATGTGAAAGCCTGCCTCCTAACATGTGCAAGTTAGGATGCACTTTCAAGGCCAGTGCCAGTTGCCAGTGGAAACCTATTTGAAGATCTAAGAACAGAGTAACTTTCAAACATGTGATGTGAAAATTTTTGTAAGTCCAGAAGTTCACCAGTACATATGCACAAGAAGATAAGAATGTCAGATTTGACTAGCACTATTGCTTCTCATATTGCAACCAACGCTCACAACATTGTAACATTTGTAGTCAACTTCTGCAAAAAAATCTCCAGACTGTGCACATGAATTGTGTATTAGATAACATGCAGAACCAATTAGCAGTCATAACTTTTGGAAAGATATTTGCCTGTGTACTGGCAATTCAGCATCAATGTGATGCCCGCCTCGGTAGCGTAGATGGTAGCATGTCTGCCTCACGTTCAAGAGGTCCCGAGTTCGAATCTCGGTCAGGGTGAGTTACCTGGATAAGGTTTTTCTGGGGTTTTCCCTTATCCTTCAAGATGAATGTCGGGTAACTCTAAGCTCCATGGACCCTGGACTCATTTGAGCACCATTTCACCCAATTCATCATTTACCGTCCGATATAACTTAACGTTGGGGCAGACATAAATTAAAAAAAAAAGCCACATCAAACTTGCATACGTGTGATTTGTGATAAGTCTTGTAACCATTACCATGCATCAGTGTGCTCCAAAGGTTCAAAATCACTAACCGTACTTAGCGAGGTTGAATCAGTATTGATTTTTGTACATCTTATCTAGATTGGCAACCCCAGCCTGCATGCCCAGTAGTGGTAAGATGGCTGTTTCATGTCCTTACATGATAATTTTCCTATAAAAAGAAGACTGCCTAAAAGGGGATTTGGGTGGATTATAGGCTTTCCAAGTGACAACATCTACTCCAGAGATCAGTAATAAGATATTTCTAAGGTAAAGGTGCACTTCAACGGTATAGCAATATGGCGGGCGTGACGTCATGGCTTGAGTGTTGCCAGCATCCAAAGCATACTTTCGTGGAAAATACCGACACTCCATAAGCAAACTAGTGATACTATAATATGTAAGAAAACTGGCAGTGTATATTATTTAAAGTGGCAGTGTATCATTGTTTACCCACTTCAATCTTGCCAGCGTCATGATAATGATAGAAAATTGATTAGTATTATTATTGTTGTCTTTAATTATTAATTAATACTTTTTCATTATTATACACTGCCAGTTTCCTTACGCATCACAGTATCACCAGTTTAATAAGAATAATGGTGGTAATAAGCTTACTATGCAGTATTACCATTACAATATTACTAGTTTATAATAAGAAAATGAAAAAGTGTTGGCGACATTTTCCTGTATTTGCATATTTCAGAATTCCACAGTTGGCAACAACTTGTTTCTCTGACGTCATTCCATACCAACATAACTCTACGCAGTTAAAGTGCACCTTTACCATTTGTAAATCCTATATCACTTCTTTAACCAATTTTAATGGATGAGGCAAGTACACTAGCTTTACCATTACATTAACCACCATTCAGTCTCAAGCAGAAGCTGAAACATGTAGCTAATGACATTTGTTGATACATTTTACATTTGTGTTTAAAATGTTGAATCAAAGCAACAGGCTACTAGTGTGATATGCAGAGTGCTATATAATATGGTGGGTGCATTCTGAATCTTAATTATGTTTTTACCTTATTTTTGTAATAATATATGTTATTGCTAAGTTGAATGGATATTTACAGTAGGTCATTGAAACATTCATTCACCAATATTTAAATCTCCATCCTCAGCTTGATACCAGTTGGAATTAACTAGTCAGCCACGATATGAGTGCACTTGAAGGAGGGTGTCACAGTTTTGTTTACTACATGAAACGAGAGAAAATGAGATACTGGGAATGTAAATTCACACAATTAAAACAGTACTCACCTGCTGATGTCTTCACGTTAGTTCTCGGAAACAGCACGTCCTGGAATGTTTGTTTCAGGTCCTTCATCTGTTGTATCCGTGTCACTGTTCCCTTCATCAGCTGTATTAGTGTCACTGCGTTCCTTTCCTTCAGTATCCATATTCTCGAAAAAAGATTCATGATGGTTGCAGTCTTCATCATCGCTGCTCTCTAGACCCATGTTTATAATTATATCTTCAATTGCTTCCTTCATTAACCCATCTCGGCGCTTAAAATCTTCCTCATTCTTTTCACATGTCAGCATGCTTCTATCCAATTATTTTGTGTAATTTGAGCTATGCAGCTTGTTGTCATAGCTTTCAGATTACTCATGATGTGTTTCTTGCTGCAATCTTTTATTTAAATTCCAGATAAGCTCTATAGGGTTAAGGTCACAGTGGTATGGAGGAAGGCGTAAGACGGTAAAACCCCTTTGTTCCATTACTCTATCAAGCCAATAAACAGGCTTTTCTTTATTGATTTTCTCTATCTCTTGAAGTTCATTTTTTGCCAGTTGTGGATCATGTTTAATTTTCTTTTCTGTTAGCCAATGAATAACCTGTGCCTTTCAAGATGAAGTGTTAGGGGATTTATTTTCCTGTGTGGTATGGTACGGTGCATTATCGACAATAACAATGCTTTCATGTGGAATATCTGGTATTAATTTCTCTTCTACACTCTTTTTATAATTTTGACTGTTCATTTCATCATGGTAATCTGCTAATTTGGATTTTGAATCATAAATCAATTCAGCTCCCTTAATAAATGCCATGGATCCCCCTGCATGTACAACAATTACTCTTTGACCAGAACTAGTATTAGTCAAAATACCTGGTACTTCCACGTGTTGCCAGCACTTCTTGACGGTATAGTGAGTATGGATCCAAGTCTCGTCTGTATAAACTACTGGTTTACATGGCCCTTTTTCATTTAGACTAATAGCCCTTAGGTACTCTGCACGTTTTGTAACAATTTGTGGTTTCTCCATTAGCACAGGTCGTTTGTTTTTGCATTTCTTAAACTGAAATCCTATTTCTCTTAATATCTTTCTAAATGTTTCTTTGCCACCCTGAAAGTTTATTTCTTCTTTAGCGAAGTTCAGTAGTTTTCTTGAAGTAGGAATTTTCTTTTTCTGTTAATACTCCAAAAAAAAATTTCTAGGCACTATGTACTTATCAGAATCATCAAGAGATATGATTTTGCATGATTTTCTATTTTTCCTCGGAGTTGTAACCTTAATCCAAGTTGCTGAAGCGTTTTCGAAAGCCTTTATGTTCATGATGGTTCTCCTAGACTTTCCCTCTATTTTTGCTGTCCTAACTGTTGCTTTTTCAAGGGGTATGAGTAACCTTTTTTCCTGTTTTTCTTGTCTACCTGATTTTCTTGTTGTTTTTAACTTTGTAGGTGTCTCCATAATTAAATTCTTCACCAGCAGACACCAATTTTATCACAACGAGCACTGCAACTGCCACTACACTATTAGAATTTTAACTGCACAGGAGTAGGTTCGAAGAAGCACCGTGTTGAACTACACTACATTTGCACGTCACATTGGAAGCATCTTTGTATTGTTGTTTGCATTATCGGAACTGCACCTGCAGTACCCCACCCATTTGTGATGTATCTGTTTAGTAACTCTTATTGCCGAGTGCACTCATATCGTGGCTGGTTAGTATGCAGACATAACTGCAAAATAAATAATAAACAGTTTAGAAATGGTTATTGCCACAGAAATGTTTACTTAACAAGTTGCACCTCATGACAAGATCTGCATTTTTCCTTCAGAAAAGGTATTTTTCTCATATAAAATATGCACATTTTCTTCATCTGTTCAGATTTCGAAACACTATAAAACAATCGTAAAAACTATTTGTAGTTGGTTTATTGACACTCGTCACTTACTTTTTTATGTTATTGAGGGACTAGTTTCAAAGGCTGTTGCCTCCATTTTCAACCTCTGTCCAACTAGCATCTGTTATTGTCTTCTCTCCTCTTCTGGTGGTGGAACTGAACTTCTTTGTCAAATTATCTACTGGTGGGATTTCAAAGTTCATTACGTGGTCCTTATTTTTTCCAAATGAATACGTTCTCCCATGTCTGTTTGTTTTGGTTTATCACTCCTTTTAATAATTTTGGATTTGGATCAAAGTCATGATTTTCGTTCCAAAAATGAAATGCTACTGCTGACTTTTCTTCTTGTTTCAATCTGATGTTTCTAAAGTGCTCTTTGACTCCGGTTTTTAGCTTTATTTTAGTTTGACCTATGTAGCATTTTTCACAATTTTTTCAACTTATTTTGTATATTCCCGATCTGTTAACTGATGGGATTTCATCTTTTGTTTTTGAATTTAGCAATTTTAAAATTGAATGTACATTAGTAGGTGCCAAGATTATATTTTGTTCCTTAAAAATCCTTTTAAATTTATTAAATGTTTTTGAGTGATATGTAAATGAACTGAATATGCCGGTGCTTTCTTTTTCTTTTGTAAATGTGGTTGCTTCCTTAATGATTTTTTAGTTTAGCTTTTCTAATTTTCTTAAACACCAGACTTTTGTTGCATCCATTTTCTTCTGCTATGTGTAGTATGGCTTTTTGTTCTTTGACATATTCTTCATATTCATACAACATATATATTCATACATATACAACCAAAGTCTAGTGTTTAAGAAAATTAGAAAAGCTAAACTAAAGAAAATCATTAAGGAAACAACCACATTTACAAAAGCAAAAGAAAGCAACAGCATATTCAGTTCATTCACATATCACTCAAAAACATTTAATAAATTTAGAAAGATCTTTAAGGAACAAAATATAATCTTGGCACCTACTAATGGACATTCAATTTTAAAATTGCTAAATTCAAAAACAAAAGATGAAATCCCATCAGCTAACAGATCCGGAATATACAAAATAAGTTGAAAAAATTGTGAAAAATGCTACATAGGTCAAACTAAAAGAAATCTAAAAACCAGAGTCAAAGAGCACTTTAGAAACATCAGATTGAAACAAGAAGAAAAGTCAGCAGTAGCATTTCATTTTTGGAACGAAAATCATGACATTGATCCATATCCAAAATTATTAAAAGGAGTGATAAACCAAAACAGACATGGGAGATCATATTCATATGGAAAAATAAGGCCACGTAATGAACTTTGAAATCCCACCAGAAGAGGAGAGCAGACAACAGATGCTAGATGGAGAGAGGTTGAAAATGGAGACAACAGCCTTTGAAACTAGTCCCTCAATAACATAAAAAAAGTAAGTGACAAGTGTCAATAAACCAACTACAAATAGTTTTTAGGATTAATTTTGATGTCACTGTTACTAAATTCCTCCAGACACACATAATTATAAAACAACTTTAATCAAAAGCCTTAGAAATACTTTTGAGAACATAAAACAAAAAATAAATAGTTTGCTATGTAAAGGTTTGTTTTGAGTTCAGGGGAACTTATTTAAATCATTCCCTTTACATCATTGTTTGATGGACATCTACATGAAGTATTTTTGTTTTCAAGTTGAACTTTTTGCAGACACATAGTTGCTTTTAGCTAAATATACTTTAGAGACCTCAAAAAGTTAAATTTCAGTATTGAATTTTTGTGTTCTGCTTTAATAAAGTAAAAGCATCTGTGATATAAATTCTGGTTTTTGTAGAAACCAACTTCAATAAAAATCATCAGTTCTCCTCGCCAACTAAGAATTGAACAGGGATCTCCAGGTTTAGAAGCTGCATACAAATAGTGGGCCATAGAAAGAATCTAAATACAATTAATTTTATTTATAAACTTGTCAGCCTTAACTATGTGTTTAATTCTTAAAATAAAAATTAGTAATTGTTTCTTTTTTTCACTCCAGCAGGTTGGAAAACAGATTGTAAAGAAAGCAAAAATAGACAAGGACAAAGAAGACAAAGAGAAGAAAGACAAAAATGATGATAGTGTAGACAAGAAAGACAAAAATGATGATAGTGTAGACAAAAATGTAGAGAAGGATAATGGTGAAAACTCATTGTGTGCAGCTGCAGAAGCTGAAGAAAATCTTAAAATACCTGTCAGTATTGATTATAATGAGCCAGAATTACCTGCATCTCCAGAAGACGTTCGGGAATCAATCAAACAGAAATTCTTGGTTGAAATGCCTGAAGATTTTTATTCATTCTGGTCATTCTGTAAATCATTATCAGCGGAAAAGCCAGAAGATATTCTGCTTACTGATAATATTTGTATTGATTGAAATAAAGGGTGAACTTGGTGTGTGTATGTGTATATAACTTAAGCAATGCTTTTGTGTGTCATATGAAACTTATCATTGTAATAGTGTTTTGCTCTCTCTACTACATAGGTAGAGCAAGTATTGCATTCCAGCCAAAATTTTGATGCCAAGATCTCACCAGAAATACACATTAAGTCGTGAATAAAATAAAAAGGGCATTTTTAGAAAAAATGTGTGTGTGTGGTGTGTGTTTGTGTGTGCATGCATAGGTGTGTGCATGCAGATTTAGGAAATAGAACAACATGATTCAAAAACGTAAAGTTGGTAAACAAATCCTTGTACAGAGAGTCAGACTGAAAAATTCAATGCCTTGGCTAGGATTTGATCCATGCATCTTCCGGTCTCCATGGTTCAAATCCCAGCCATGGTATTGAATTTTTCAGTCTGACTCTATCTATCCAAACCTTAGGCTACACACGGTTAGTGTGGAAAAATGATTAAATTTCCATTAATTAACCTAATAGTGGTAACTATAAAGCCTGGGACTTACAGCATAGTAAGTTGCCACAAAAGGTGTAAATCTCGTATATGAGAATCCCCAGTGGTTTACCAGGAAACATACAAGTCAGTTGGAGAATTAAATGTCATGATGGCACATTGCCCATGGTAGCTCAATGTTTAAGAACGACGGACGGTGACCAGAATATCCATGGTTCAAATGTTGGCCATGGCATTGAATTTTTCAATCTGACTCTATCTATCTAAATCTTAGCCTACACACAGCTAGTGTGGAAAAACAATTAAATTTCCATAAATCCTTGTACTCAATCATTTTTCATTTTCTCAGAAGTGTCTCTTAATGGTTTTAATTAAAATATCATATACATACGAGGTGAGATCAAGTTATAACACCTATTTTCTTTTCAGTACTGGGACCACATAGGAACTTCTGGTTTTTTTTAAATACACGTGGACTCTTTGTGTATGCATGACAGAGATGGCAGCACTGTACAGTGCATAGAACTCTACTGGCATCGATGAGAGTGAAGACTGTTTTTGATACTTAAAATGGCAATGATTTCATTGCCAGAACAGCTTGTAATCAATGTTCCATTCTTCTGTCATCATGCGTCAACATCGCCTGACAATTTGCCACGCGCACAGCCTTGTGATCTTCCATCAGCATTCGTGGCACCCACCTGGAAGACAGACACTTGTCACATTTTTAGATCTTCATGCAGGATTGTGTGCACAGAACCCCTGGAAATGCCATTCTTGGAGGCAATGTCTGCAATGCTCAATTGGCGATCCTCCAAAACAAAGGTTCTCCACTTGCTGGATCATGTCATCAGACCGGCTGATGTGAGGCCGTGGCTCTCTTGGTTTATTGTCACACAATTGTTCTGCCTTATTGAACTGTCGCACCCAGGAACACACATTAGACACATCCATGGTACCATCACCACATGCCTCACTCAACTGGCAATGAATTTCAATAGATGTCACACCACCAACATGGAGAAAATGAATGATTACACGCTGTTCTTCCAATGAAAACGTTGCCATTTTAAGTATCAAAAACAGTCCTAACTCTCATCGCTGTCACTAGAGTTCTATGCACTGTACAGTGCTGTCATCTCTGTCACGCATTCACAAAGAGTTCACGTGTATTTTAAAAAAAACAGAAGTTCCTATCTGGTCCCAGTCCTAAAAAAAGGTGGTGTTATAATTTGAATGCACTTCGTATTAAGGTATTTTCATGATATAAAATATGTAACTAATTTTCTAGGAATAGCCTGTGTCTTGAGTGTCTTGAGTGTCTTGAGTTATGCAACAGTTACTTGATCCAAAACAGATTGCGACAAGTATAGCTTATGTATTCATTCTTGACCAATGAGTGGTCCAGAAAATAGGTGGTAAGCCTGGATATACTCTTCCTTCTCAAATATTCAATGAACTTATTGCCAGTGTTACTTAATGCAATAAGTAGCATGAATCTTTTGTCCCTGAGTACAGTTGACTAAAACTTTTCATAGTCAAATTAACCGCTAATGTGATGGCTATTTCAACCCTATGCAGGCCAGGAACAAATATCCAATAAACAGTGCATGATATTTAAATTGCTAAATGTTGTAAAAATGCTTTACAAGTACACATATCTTCTGTATTTATTAAGTTATTTTAACAAACCAAAAACTGATTAAAAGCCCATTAAATGCAGTGTACATCTACAGTATCGGTAGAGACTGTATTCACAATCCATTGAAATTCCATTTTGTTTCACTGTTGCAAAAGTGATTCTGTGTGTCAAATGCATCTAATTTGTGAGTTGTTTTGTTTTGTGTGCATATGAACAATATGTATATACATATATCTGTGTTAGTGAGGTGTTCTCTGGTTCAAGGTTTTATGATTCAGTTCATTCTACCATGCGATAATCATTGTGAATGTTGTGTAATATCAAGCTGCAAATAAAGCAAACCTCTCTGTCACCATCTGTATGTACATCTTTGAATATTTCACAAACAAAGTTACGTTCAATAGGTCCCGAGTTTGAATCTCGGTTAGGGTGAGTTACCTGGATAAGTTGAATAGTTATAAATAAAAGTGTTGTTAACATTGAAGCTAATTTCATGTATAAAGACTAAAATTGAGTCATACCTTTTAACCCTTTCACCGATATGGACGTCATATGATGTCCAAGTTAAAAGGCCCCAAACCGATATGGATGTGCATTTAATTTTTATTTAATGATAATTCTTTTAAACTATGTTTTACAGTAAATTTAAATAAATTCTATAAGAAGTAAAAGCTTACCTTTAAAATTTTCTTCTTGAATGGTACACCTCAAAACAGGGATAAACACACAGGGGCACATCTCCACATTCACTGAAAATTGTACTATACCTTGTTTCACGTAAGCTTGCCCGGTAATCTCTTAACGGTCACGTGACCTCATCTCCTCTCATTGGCTGCTGTTTGGTAGAGACTGTTTTGCGGTAAAAATTAGTTCGTTATTTAACATGGTGATATATCTTTATATGTTGAAAGAGAATTGTCAAATATTTACTTTCATAACTGTTTCAATTAAATATATTACGCAACAGAGTTAATTTATCTGAAATGCATGTTAATTCTTAAACAAAGTAAAGAGGAGGTTTCTTTGCATCTAGGCCTGCCTTTCTGATTACACAAGAGCACGTGCTTTAGCGGTAGTGAATTACATATATTTGTTTATATTTGTTTATATGAGTTTTATCACTGACCTTGTTCTGAACTGGATTAGTCATGTATTGTCATTAGAAGGTGTACTGTGCGCGTTCGAGAGATACGTTATTTTATCCATCGTTTATTGCGCATGTACTTATATGTATAATGGCAGAGTCTACCGCCAGTTTTTCGCTGAAGCATCGTAAGGGTAAGCCATTACAAAGCGGTGAAAAAAGAATTGTGTTGCATGTGTTTAATGCACTCACAGAAAAGAATCCGTCTTTGTTAGTGAGGGAAGTCGAACAGTTGTGCTCCGAACTTACAGGTGTGAGTGTTAGGTCCATAGGAACATCGCGACGTGAAGTTGAGAAAACAGGAAAACTTACCACTCCAGGCAAACGCAGGAATAAAGAAAAGCGCGGTCTCGGAGAATGCGATGAGTTCGTTAAAACTGCTGTACGTCGTCATGTGCATAGTTTTTTCTTTAGAAACGAACTCCCTAACATAAATAAAATTTTGTCTGCTGTAAATGAGGATGCAAATTTACCAAATTTCAGCAGATCTAGTCTGTATAGATTGCTTATACAGCTGGGGTTTGTGAATGAAAAAAGGGGCAAGAAAAATGTACTGAGAGACAGAGGCGATATTGCTGTGTGGTGAAGACGTTATTTAAGGACAATCAGACAATACCGGGATACAAATCGCAAAATATACTACCTAGACGAGACTTGGGTGAATGAAGGGCTTACGACAAGTAAACTATGGCGTGACTCGACTATTAAGACTGAAAGACAAGCATTTTTGCAAGGTAAGTCTTCTGGTTTAAAAAATCCCAGTGGAAAAGGCCGAAGACTGATTGTCACTCATATAGGAAGTGATAGTGGTTTTGTGGAAGATGGTCTACTGCTGTTTGAGTCAAAGAAAACCGGTGATTACCATGAAGATATGAATGGACATGTGTTTCAGCAGTGGTTTGCGAGTGTGTTAGCAAAACTGGAACCAAGCAGCATAATTGTGATGGACAATGCTCCTTACCACAGCGTTCGTGTCGAAAAGAAACCAAATACATCCTGGAAGAAACAAGACATTATTGAGTGGCTGCGTGCAAAAAATGAAGTTGTAAATGAATCCCTTATTAAGGCAGAACTACTGGAACTTGTAGTAAAGCATGCCAGCGATTGTGATAAATACGTAATCGATGAAATGGCAAGGTCAGCTGGTCATGAGGTACTCAGGCTTCCACCATATCACTGGATTTTAAATCCAATTGAGCTTATTTGGAGCCAAATTAAAGGATTCGTAGCGAGAAACAATAGAACATTTAAGTTGAATGATATCAGGCCATTGCTTACCACAGCATTTTCGGAGATCAGCGACGAAACATGGAAAAAGGCTATTCATCATGTGCTCAAAGAAGAAAACAAACTGTGGGAGCTGGATGGCATCGTCGACAACGTAATAGAGAGCATAATTATAAACCCTACGGAGAGTTCCGACAGCGAAACTGTTACTGCAGAATCAGAATCAGAATCCGAGATGGAGGGGATTACTCCATTACCAGATTCTCCATAACGCGTGAGTTCAGTTTCATTATAAACTTGTATTTTTGCATGCCTTCATATCCTTATTTGCATGATTTTAGCTATCTTCCTGGCATTTGACGTTTACTGCAGTTTTAAATGTGATGGGAAGGCACCGCCTATGGCCTATGGCGCGAAAGCATTAGCCAATTAGGGCGAGGGGGAGGGTTGTTGAACGCGGAGTGATACATTTCAGCCGGGCAAGGTTATATGAAACAGAGAATAGTTTCCTTTTGGACACCTTTCTTACGGCACACCAGACATTTTCTAAAGGGACGCGACTTTTTTGCTGTGGGTGGTACCCTTTTAGGAAAATGTTTTCCCTCAAGTCTGAGGGATGCTGGGCTGGTGGATTTCTTACCCCCAGTATGGAGAGATCTCTGAATTTTATACTTCTCAATTAGGCTGCGAGCTATTGATATGCGAAAGTCCAGGTATGTCATTGTCTTCCGTGGGTTTAGAGCTCTCCAAATTACTAAACAATTGTATATGGTTATATCCAGCTGGTGTAAAAATACTTTTTTATACCATTTGATTGTTTTTCGCAAAGAGGGATATGCGTGTAATACCTGATCTAATAGATCCACTCCACCCATATGCATATTGTATTCCTGGATAATATCGGGCTTGAAAATTGACATTTTGTTACGAGCATCATTTTTTCCAGTATCAATCATCAAAATCTAGATTTGCAATTGGATAATGCTGTAACAACCCTCCTCTTTCGCCAAGCAACATAGGTCAAGGATGAGAGCTGATACACCTGCATTTCTCCTCTTCTTAGAGCCTTCGTATTCACATCTTTTGGTAAACCAATACGATTTGAGCTTACTGTTCCAATTGCATTTGTTTTTCTTTTGTGTAAGGCCATGAATAATTTAGGGGAACTGTACCAATTATCTAAATATACAGTCCTACCCTGATCAAGTACAGATTCCTTCACGTGCATTACTATGGAACCAGATAATCCAAATCTTTTTCTCCGGTGTTATCAGTCCCTTTGCCAGTGTATATGCAGCTATTGTAAAGATATCCTGTTTTACTTTCACATACATCAAAACTCTTTATACAAAATCTGGCCCTCTTTGTTTTGATGTATTGTTTCCAACCTAAGCGACCCTTCCAAAGCATCAGGCTTTCATCAACAATGATCTTTTCACTAGGCACATCATTTTCTTTGAATTTTGAAATAATGTAATCAAAAACTGGTCTGATTTTGTATAGTTTATCATTTACATTTGCTGTGCAGGTGAAATGAAGGAAGCGCAAAATGGAAATAAACCTGTTATTTGATATGCATTTCCCAAAAAGTGGGGTAGCTAGCATGTCAACTGTAGACCAGTACATGTCTAGCGTAGGTTTACGAATAACACCCATGAGCATAATTAGACCAAGTAGTCTGTAAATCTCATTCATTGTTACTTCTGTCCACTTCTGAATTCTACTCTTAAGTCCTAAATTGCCTTTAGGAATCAGGTCTTCCTTCACCCTACTCGCATATACATTTGTTTCCAAAACAATGAGACATTAAGTCCGTAGTAAAAAATTTTGTGAAAATGTCAATTGGCTGTCAGAAGTTAGCTGAGTATGCGGTTGTACACCAGAGGTTGTGCTCGTGAAGGTATGTCTATTTGTGTTAGAGTTATTTTGACACCTCCATAATGTTAATTCTTCAAGAACACCTGTCGGAAATGAGTAATTTTCCTCCTCACTTCTACCTATATCCTCAACACCCCCCTCAAAATCTGAAAACTCGCCATCAATGTCCAAATCACTAACAGCAAAAGGTCTTCCACATTTTCTGATGTAATATGAGAAGCCTGCACTCTTTCTACACTAGCTAATTGATTTGCTACATTAATAGTTGAAGCAATGAATAGCACTGAGGAAACTATTTCAAATGTGATTTAGCTAAAGAAATTGCTCGGAACTCTGACACAGTCAAAATTATTATATGAACTGAGCGAAGAAAACAGTTACGTCAGCTACCATAAAATTTGGTTGTGCAATTAACGAGATGCTGACGGAGTTTTTTTTTCCAGCTTATGTAATGCAACATGTACAATTACTATTGTGTGGTAGCAAAAACTGAAACCTATAAACCTTGAGCCCAACACTTCGTTTATGCAGCTGATATACACATATAGTTTGTAAAACAAAAATACTCAGCATTAGGCACGTTCAACGCAAAGAATGGCTTTCTCTACAGTGATACAAATTAATGAAATTTCAACAATTTATTAATATAGTCTTATTTTAATGATACCGTAGATGTATACTGCCTTTAATAGGCTTTAAACCAGTTTTTGTTTTGCTAATAAATACAGAAGATACGAATATTTATTTATGAAGCATTTTTGCAGCATTTAACAATTTAAATGTCTTGTTCTGTTTATTGGGTATCCGTTCCCAGCTGTGCAGGGTTTAAATGGCCATCGGCGAAGCGGTTAAAACTTGTAACTTCACTCACATCCTTTTACAAAATCAGGAATGCTTTCGAAACTGTTGCAGTTTCATCCTCAGCTGATTAGCGACTCATCACAGTTGGTTGTCTGGATCTCTTGTAATTGGCTCCATCTCTAGTAAGATACTTTACATAAGTTCAGTAGACCACTCACTGATGGCACATCAAAATTTAGAATATGTGGAATGTTTTTTATAATAACAATTTTTTCCCATGTTGTAAGTTCAAGTTTTGTTGACAATGGTTTTAGTAGTTTGATCTCCTCTCCGATGTGGTGGTTATCATTCCAGATATGAAAAGCAACGGCTGGTTTTTCTGTTTGTTTATATTTTATGTCCCTGCGGTGTTCTCTTAATCTAGTTTTTAAATTTCTCTTTGTCAAACCAATATAAAATTTGTCACAGTCTTCACAATGTATCCTATATATGCCTGATTTTTGTTCTGGTGGGGTCGTGTTTTTTTAAGGGATTATTCAAGAATTTCTTGAGTGAGAATCTGTTTTGTGGTGCTAGTTTGATGCCATAATCTTTAAATATTTGTTCAAACTTCGGAAATGCCAAAGGGTGGTAAGTGAATTGTTTGTATTTCCAGTTTTTATTTATGTTTTGAAGAGTAGTGATCTGTTTTAATTTCTTTTGCTTGTAGTCCTGATTGATCATTTTTTTGGTTGAGTTTGGATTGAAACCATGTTTTTGGAATTTATTGAAAACCTACTCATACAGATAATTACATAAAACGCAACAGTTTCAATCCTCTGTCACATAAATTAGCTGCTCTTAGAAGTTTGATCCATAGACTGAACAGCATACCTTTAGATCAAAAACAATATAATGAGGAAACTTTGAGTCAGACTGAAAAATTCAATGCCATAGCCGGGATTTGAACCACGGATCTTCTGGTTTTGAATACAGCACAATAAGGTTTTTCCAGGGTTTCCCCATATCCTAAAAAGATGAATCTCAGGTAACTAAGCTCTATGTATCCTGGACTCATTTGAGCATCATTTCATTCATTGTTCGATATGGCTTAACGTTGGAAGATGTAAATTGCAAAAAAAAAAAAAAAAAAAAAAGAAAAGAAAAAAGAGATCAAGGTTTATAGTAGTCTTATGCAGTTGTTTTCACTCAGTTATTTAGTTATTCTCTCAGGGTTCAGAGTGATTTGTTTTACCTATTTGGACTTAATTAAACCACATTTGAAATAATTTGTTAAATCTCAGTGCTAACCATGACTTCAACTAGTAATGTAGGAAATATGAATGTCATTTCTGTACATGTACACAAGTTTGACTTGACTATGCTATGAATCATTTGTATTCACTTAAGCAGAATAAATGAAATGAAAGTAAAATTAGCTTACCTAAGTAGTGTATGGGCTTCTGATATTACTTGAGAAAATTGGAGGACTTTTTACTTTTTGACAGTGATTCGGATATTGATGACGAGTTTTCAGATTTTGAGGGATGTATTGAGGACACAGGTAGCAGTGTGGAAGATAATGATCCTTTTCCTTCAGGTGTTCTTGAAGAATCAGCATTGTGGAGTGGTCAAAATAACTCTAGTACAAATAGACGCGAGCATAACCTCTGGCGTACAACTGCAACTCATCTAACTTCTGGCAACCAACTGACTGATACATATTTTCACAAACATTTTTACTGCTGACTTAGTGTCTGTCATTTTTAAGGAAATAGATTTAAGGTGAAGGAAGACCTGTCCATTAAGGACAACTTTGGGTCTAAGAGGAGAATTCATAAACCTACATGAGACATGTACTGGTCTACAGATGACATGCTGGCTACTTCATTTTTTAGGAAGCAACAGGTCAAATAACAGATTTACTTCCATATTGTGTTTCCTTCATTTCATTTGCATAAAAAAATGTAAATGATAAAGCCAATATTTTATTATATTTCAAAATTCAAATAAAATCATGTGCCTAGTGAAAAGGTCAGGTTGAAAGCTTGATGCGTTGGAAGGATGGCATAGGTTGGAAACAATACATCAAAACAAAGAGGGCTAGATTTAGCATAAAGAGTTTTGATATATCTGAAAATAAAACAGAATATCCTTATAAAAGCTGCATATACACTGCTCAAGGGTCTGATAATACTTGGGACAAAGATTTGGGGTTATCTGTCTCCATAAGAATGCACCTAATGGAACCTGTACTTGATCAGGGTAGGACTGTATATTTAGATATTACAAACATATCCCTTTTTACAAAAAACAGTTAAATTGTATAAAAAGTATTTTTACACCATCTGGATATAACCATATACAATTATTTAGTAAGGTGGAGAGCTGAACGAGGGTCACTATTTATATTTTGAGCCTAATAATTAAAACAAAGTAATTTATGATAGAAATACCTGGAAAAACTTGAAATACAGAAGATATTGATTGATGTTTTTGAGGTGTATTGTTCATAATCACATACATCAACCTTTTGCTAAAAATGCCTACTTTTTGAGTTTAGGGAGCCTCAAAATGTGTATTTCGGTGGAATATTGATACTGAATTTTTTTAGTAGAATGCAATACTTCTACTTACTACAGGTAAATAGCAAAGGAAATAAATATGTATATTTGAAGAAAAATGCTAATGTACCAGGCCTAATGAGAAAGTAATGCCTCTTCTTTCCTTTTATACCACCTTATAATTTTCAAGAAAATTCATTGCAAATTGCATACCACAATATGCACAGCATTCAGGCTTAATTTGTAACTTTTCAATGTGATTTCCGTTGTTTTGATCCTCCTCAAAACATTGGCATGTATTCCAGTGTGTAAAAATCAGTCTTTCTTCCTTAGCCATTGTTGTTTTTGCTATTTCCAATGTTTTTACTTCAAAGTGAATTCCACAGTGAGTTTCCTTTAGAGACTTGAACAGATAAAAAGCTGATGGTGCTATGAAAGGCAAGTGGGTCGAGCAAGACTTTGCATCCAGTTTGCACAATCTGTTGAGTGTGCAAAGACTAGTATTTGGTCTTGCATTGTTATACAATAGAACATTGCCACAGCTTTTGATGGATAACGTGTCAAGGGAATACCTTAAGCTGCTTGAGGCTGGTGTTGCACTGAACCAAATTTATTGTGCACAGCTGAGTCAAAAGTTCAAAGAGAATGATATCCTGGTCATCCAAAACATTGTCACCACAACTTCTCATGTCAAATACATAGTTCTGCACTTTTTCTTCCCTGACAAGGATGTCTAATGTTGTTGCACTAATTACCTGTAAACATTATGTAGTTCAATAATAATTGACAGTTTTTGAACGGTGAGATTAATCACACTATAAATTCAATATCGGATATGCTTATACTACCTCAGTGAGATGTAAGGTAGTGTAAGCATAACCAATGTTCAATTTGTAATTTACTGTAGTTGTTTATCATTCTTAGTACCCATCGTGCACATTCTTTTGAGTACCACAGCTTTTCATTATTCTTTATTGCACAGCCTTTACCAGGGGAGGGCATTGAGATGCAATTCATGTATTGTTACCAGCAATCTTCATGAATGACTTGCTGAATGTTGTAAGGAGCCAGTGCAGTTGACACCTGCTGCTCCTCTGCTCTTCTTTCCATTATGTCCTACAGAAAATTTATCTAACTTCCAAATTCACCTGTGATATTACATCTTATAAGAAGTCACAAATATCAAAACATAAAAAAAGCCAATTTTAATACACACTTAACCTTCAGAAATACATCAATTTATTTGAAATAAAAAAGAAATAAAATCGTCATATGCACTTACTGTACATGCACCAATGTCAGTAGCAGACAAGCTGCATTGCTACCAACATTGCTCCCACAATCACCCTGCTCTTTGTTGCTAATGTTAAGAGTCAATACACTGATCAGTAAATGAACTGGCAGAAGTTTTCACTGATCTAAAGCATAATAACTATTATCTGAACTAACATTTTAACCATAGGATAAATCTCTCAGATGTCCTTGATCATCTCTTGAAATGGATCAACTTTCCAGTTGTTGCAGTCTTGGTGCAACAGCTACTCTGCTAAATGTATGTCTATTTGATTGTTCTGAATTGCATTGAGAGGCTACCAGAGAGATTGCCATCATCACTCAATATTGTCAGTGTGGACATTAGTTCTTGGGTCCAAAAAGTGCATGTTGTGATTTACAGTTAGGTGGGCTGCAAAGCCCCCAGCCAGTTCTTGGGTCCAAAAAGTGCATGTTGTGATTTACAGTTAGGTGGGCTGCAAAGCCCCCAGCCATTAAGGTGTTGTATCCACCATAGCAGTTGGTGTGGATTGTGCTGACAAGCTTCACATGCTCCCCAATTAAACCAAAGAGAATGGTGCCATCTCTTCAATTATTGGTATATGCTGTCATCTGTACTTCGTTAGTGACCACGTCGATCAATGCGAGGATCCAGTTTCTTTACATGATGTGACCGCTGTGATAGTTTCTCCTTGCAATTCTACATTCGTTGGTCTGAACATGGCTGACACCACCTATTTTGCCACTGTATATGTATTTATTGTCCATGGGGATAAGCACACCTCCCGACAATAGTCAAACCAATGTCTTGTTCTATGGCTTATACTTGTGTCTCCTATGGAAATAGATAACAGTTTTGATAGATAGAGCCAACATGAAAAATTCAATTTGCCCCACGGATCTCCTGGTTTCCGTCCAGTCGCTCTAACCCATTGAGCTACCATGGCCAACTTGCTGTCATGACATTAAATTCTCCATTTGACTCATATATTTCCCCGGTAGACCACTAGGGGCTCTCGCATTTAAGATACGCCATTTGTGGCGACTTACTATCGTAAGTACTTGAGTCCCAGGCTTCATCATTTAACTCTTATTATATTTTGAATTATGATGAAGCCTGGGACTCAAGTACTTACGATAGTAAGTGGCCACAAATGGTGTATCTCAAATGCGAGAGCCCCAAGTAGTCTACCAGGAAAATATATGAGTCAAATGGAGAATTTAATGTCATGACGGCAAGTTGGCCATGGTAGCTCAGTGGGTTAGAGTGACCAGGAGATCCGTGGTTCAAATCCCAGCCATGGCATTGAATTTTTCATGTTGGCTCTATCTATCAAAACCTTAGCCTCTATATGGCTAGTGTGAAGAAATGATTAATTTCCATCAATTAACTAAAACAAAAAAAGGATAACAGTTTGTTCGTAAGGGAATGCATGGGCAATAATTTACCATAACTAGGAGTACTTGGGCAATTGGTAGCTTAGAGTTCTGTGGCCAAGCACCCTTTGCTATGGACTCCGAGATTGGTTCATGCCTTCAGCTACATGAAAATATCTCACCTCTCTGATCCTGTTTCCTAACAATGAATGACGACATTACTCTCGACTTAACATATGCATACTTAGCAAACTTTCATCATATAGGAGCTGCATGCATTGTTCCTCAACCTGACAGTGTGTGAGATCAACAATATTAATAAGTCTAGCCATAGCAGTGTAACACAATAAACTACTTGTAGCTTACTTGTAACAGTGGTACATGTGCAGTTTTAATACCATCTACAGTACATATGTCTGGGCATTTGTGCTAAGTTTGGCAGCGGATGGCTCTGCAACTATTGAGGTTACCTGCATTGTTATTCATAGTAACTTTGGCAGGTTCCATCAACACTTGTTTCCCCCCAGTCTGATGTTGGACTTAGAAACAATTTCTGCAGGACATATCATTCAACAATGTTTGCTCTTCAGCATCTCTGCAGTGACGAACCCATCATCTAATACTGCTAACATCTACTGCTAAATCTCAATAAACATTTATGCAAACAAATATTTGATGTTCTGCATTTAAGAATTATAGCACAGAACACTGCCTTATATTTATATCAGCCATTTTATAACATGATAGTGTTACCACCTTTTGACTTGTGAATCTGTTGATGATAGGGATTGAAAAAGAAGGTTTGAGAAATCATCTGAAACCAATTTAGTTTAAGATAAACAAAATTAGAGGCATTACTTTTTTTAACCCTCATATAAGCAGTGTCCAGCTGAGAGAATGAAGTTTGACTTGGTTACAGAGGACCAACACCTTATCTTAGAATGTAGCATATGCTCAGTGATGTAGTTGCCAAATGTTACAATTGCAAATCATTTAACTGTATATAAATGTTGGACATGGACTAAAAGTCCTAAGATTTTTTTACTCCTATCACTACATTTTCTTAGTGATTTATAAACGAGACATTCACATCCTTTCACCTTGCACATGCAAATTATTAATATTTTCAGTGTTCTAGAGTTTATCAACATATGTTTAAAGTACTGGTTATTAATATATTTCAAAGGAATTTAACTTACCTTATGTTTTATTTTTATTGTTTCAGAAGCTTTGAAAGGAGTAGGGCTGATCTTAGTGGGACCTTACGATGTTCTTTCAGGAAAACTGAAAGATGTGAAGCACCGAAAATTATCAAATTATTTGTGTCATTGGCGCTATTACTATGATCCTCCAGAGTTCCAAGTAAGATGTTGTGTATTTTGTAGCTTATAGTGTTTGGAGACTATTATAACTTCCAGAAGTCATGCCCTTTGTTTGTAGCTGATTCATTTGTATGAAATATTTGATAATGAGGCAGCTTTTGAATTATTAAATTTTAGATGAGTCGTATTTCTTACACATCTGCTTCACTTTCGTACCTATTTTGAGGACATGTTTCGAAATCTTCGTTTGCATCTACGGCTCTTGTGCGACTGACGCTAGATCCAGCGGTGTGGGTAATTCTGGGGTTGTTGCTGCCATCTGTTGATTTAGTGATGAACTGAAATGTGGGATTCTCTTCTAGCGGGATTTCAAAGTTCATTAGTTGGTTTTTATGTTTTTCTATGTATATCCTCTCCCATATGACGAGTTCACTATGTTTTTGTACGTATTTTAGTAATTCTGTGCTATCTTCAATTTCATGATTTTCAGACCAGAAATGAGCTGCTATTGCGGACTTATCAATATTTTTGTATCTTAAGTGCCTGAAGTGTTCTTTCTTTCTAGTGCCTATGTTTCTTTTTGTGTAAGAAATACGACTCATCTAAAATTTAATAATTTTTCGCTTCACTGTGGTGTTCCAATACAGTTAAATCTCGATAGCTTTTGAATTGTTTAATGCTATCATATGTCTGTATATTATGTTACAGACTGTCATCAAAGGTGATGACCAGGAACAATATCACATGGGGTATTATCGAGATGACCCTAAAGAGATGCCTTGTTTTGTAGCAAGGAATGCTGCTGCATTGGATGGTAGCATTTATCCAATGGCTGAAAATTTATTTGGTGCTGTCAGGTAGGTGTATATTTAATGGTTGTTTAATGCTAATAAAACAGCAGTTCTGACTATAAATTGCACACAGTATTTATGTGTAGTGGATATGCTTATAGTCTTTATATGTGGTCTGTTTAGTATATAACTTTTTTTAGCAATGTTTGAAAACAAACGTCAAAAGTTTGGAAACATTAGGTTAATTGATGGAAATTAATCATCCTTCCACACTAGTCATATGTAGACTAAGGTTTAAATAGGTACTCAGACTGAGTCACAGTGGTTTACCGGGAAAAATATGAGTCAATTAGAGAATTTCCTGTCATGCTGGCACATTGGCCATGGTAGCTCAGTATTTAAGAGCAACAGAATGGAGGCTGGGAGAACTGTGGTTCAGATTCAGGCTATGGCATTGAATATTTCAGTTTGACTACCTATTTGGAGGCATACTTCTCTGGCATAGAGGATGAAAACATACTAAAAATATTAAAATTCATAAGCTTTCATGGCTGCTGTCAGTATAATATAAAGTATTAACAGGGCTTGTGGGCCATGGTCTGCTGGTCTCCATTTTCCCAGACGTTTCGTCTGCGGCTGTGGCAGACATCTTCAGTGGCAGTGCGATCGAAGTGTCCTGGCGGAAGCCTCAACAGCAACTGTGCTTTTTGCTCTTTGGGTCGCAGTATATGTACCGGGAGCTGGTCGGAGAGCTGCCTGTGATTGGATCGGGTTGGTGGTGGGCTGGATGTGAGAGTGGGCGGTGCTTCGTTCTGCTGATGTCTGATTGGAGCTGGTGGAATCCTTGGCTTTAGCTTTTGTTAACGCTGTTGTCCATATCTTGTTTAGTTTTAGGCCTTCCTCTTAACGATTCATGTTATTTTCATGTGTATATATTTCAATGGCTTCATGGTATGGACGAGAATGATAGTGTGAAGTTGAAGCCAATATTTCCGTGTATCAAACTGAATGATGTGCTCACCTTTTTCATGAATTGCGTGCTCTGCTATTGCGGACTTCTCTGTCTGGCCCAAGTGATAATTTCTTTTATGTTCATTGATATGTTCATTATGTTCATGTATCAATGAACATAAAAGAAATTGTCGCTTGGGCCAGACAGAGAAGTCCGCAATAGCAGAGCACGCAATTCATGAAATAGGGGAGCACATCATTCAGTTTGATAACACAGAAATATTGGCTTCAACTTCACACTATCATTCTCGTCTATACCGTGAAGCCATTGAAATATACAAACATGAAAATAACATGAATCGTAAAGAAGAAGGCCTAAAACTAAACAAGATATGGACAACAGCATTAACAAAAGCTAAAGCCAAGGATTCCACCCGCTCCAATCAGACGTCAGCAGGACAAAGCACCACCCACTCTCAGATTCAGCCCACCACCAACCCGATCCAATCACAGGCAGCTCTCCGACCAGCTTCCAGTACATATACTGCGACCCAAAGAGCAAAAAGCACAGTTGCTGTTGAGACTTCCACCAAGGCACTTTGATCGCACTGCCACTGAAGATGTCTGCCGCAGCCGCAGACGAAACGTCTGGGAAGATGAAGAAGGAGCCCAGTAGACCACTGCCCACAAGCCTGGTTAATACTTTATATTATACTAAAAATATTTCCTTCTCCCACTACAGTTCTCCATCTTCAAGTCATTGTAAGATCCTCGAGCTGTTCTCCTTTTATGTAGAACGTCTCAGCTATTATATAACAGTAACCCCACAATGCAGCAGTCATATTACAAGTGTATGCCCTTACTTACATGTTTGTAATTTCAAATAGGGTTTGGGTGCTGTAATACTTACTAGGTTTGCCACCAATTTGTACCAATATGGGTAACAAGAGGTCATTAACCTCATTAACCTTCTGTTGGGCGCGTCAACTTTTGTGACGCCGTTAGTCGCGATGTATCTGCTGGATACATATGATGTTAATTGTTTTAGTATTTGTTTTCAATTGTCTTAAAATGAATGAATCTTATTATGAATCGGAAGCGTTTCTCAGATATAGTCATCATGAAAAATTGACACCAAGGTCATCTGTTGTCCAGAAGTCGTGAATATTTTGCTGTCCTCCGCGGAACACACCAGCAAGGTATAATATCTCAATAAAGGCTTTCATTTCTTTTATGTGTGTTTCTCTGCAATCACTCTCACGTTCATATTTCACTTTGAAATCATCTATGTGTCTGTTGGTGTGTTTCACAATTATATTTAGAATATCGGCACTGACAAAAGGTTTCCAGCAGTCAACTTCAGTTTTAATAGTTTTGGCATTCCCCACAACTCCAGGCACTTTATTATTATTATTATTATTATTATTATTATTATTATTATTATTATTATTATTATTATTATTATTATTATTATTATTATTATTATTATTATTATTATTATTATTATTATTATTATTATTATTATTATTATTATTATTATTATTATTATTATTATTATTATTATTATTATTATTATTATTATTATTATTATTATTATTATTATTATTATTATTATTATTATTATTATTATTATTATTATTATTATTATTATTATTATTATTATTATTATTATGATTATGATTATTATTATTATCATTATTATTATCATTATTATTTATTATATTACTATCATTATTATTTATTATATTACTATCATCATTATTACAATTATCAATATCTTCATCGTTATTATCTTTTGTACTTACCAAATAGTAATTTTCATCATTTTCTAGCACTTTATTACTTTCCTCTTCATCAACATTATAATCTGTATCAGTGTCAACAGATTGTGTTTCAGTTATGTCTTCATATTTGGAATTAGTTTCTAGAAAATTGTCCTCAATTGGCAGTTATTGTCGAAAATAAGGCGATGTACCTCCTCCAAATCCTCAGGATTTTCCAAATAATATACTTGACTCATTTTAAAACCTTTGTATGATGCAGAGTGATGAAGAAAAGGCACTCTCATTTTACCTTGCAACAACGCTACCACTTATATCAGCATTCTCTAGCAATGATGTGGCTGGATCCGATAGCGGCTACAATCGTAACGCAAGTTGGTGCGATGTATCTGACAGATACAACATCACACACGTGATGACGTTTGCCTCGTTTGCAAACTTAGCATTAGGAAGAAATTGTTGAAACTTACAGGAAACAATAACAAAGGTATGATGGAAGATGTCCTGGCTCAGCAAGCCCTTACCTTTATTGCCATAATAATGAATCAAACTTAGGCCATGTATCTCACAGATACATGCGCGACTAACGAAGGGTTAAGATATGGACTCATGAATGGGATACCTGTGGTTCCAAACCTACCAAGACTTTCCTACCTGATGTAGATTTTTTCCTCAAGCTTTCCTTGGTGCTCATAACTGGCAAATACTGGAAGGTACCATAAAGTTAGGCTTTCGTACACTTTCTTTCCTAATTATAATTTTGTTACATGTATCAATGTCTACCGCCTAGTATGGACAGGTGTTATCATGCAGTTGACTGAAAGTCAGATCCAGCAGTGATGCAGAAAAGATCTTTTGGTATATACAGTTGAACCTGTTAGAACTTAGTTCTAAGTACTTCACATTTATACATAAATATTTGTAGGTCCCAGAAAAAATGTGGTATAGAAACATGTTAATAAAACCTTACGTCTATGTAATGCACTTATATGCAATTCGTTTTTATACATATTAAATTTCAGATAAATACAACTGAGTTTTACCTAATTAAATGTGTGTATGGTGTACACTATCTTAAAATAAACTAGAAATACATTTTGAGGCCCCCTGAACCCAAAAAGCATTTTTAGAAGACCCATATGTGTGCAAATTGCATAACTCAAACGAAATGTTGGTTAAAAATCAAATTTGCCATGAAGTTCAAGACCTTGCAAACATGCGATATAAAGATTTTGAAGCAAATTCGCATACTAAATGACGCTTTACATGAAAAAGTTTTTGTTTATTTTGATTTGTCTCAAAAGTGGCTATAATGATTTTGATTGAAATGCCATATATTTAAGGTCTTTTATGGCAAATAAAATAGAATTGTCTGTGAAGTCCTCTTTATTGTGAATGACTTTTGCATAATTGTAAACTGTATTAGACAAAATCTTATCACACAACAAGGTGGATCTTTAATCTATTTATATAGGCCGCACCGTGGCTCAGTGGTTAGACCGCTTGGCTTTCACCAAGTGGCCCGGGTTCGATCCCAGGCGACCGCAAAGTGAGATTTGTGGTGGACAACACGGCGCTGGGGCGGGTTTTCTCCGGGACCTCCGGTTTCCCCCTATTTATAAGAGCAATAAGCATTACACAATTGTTTGCAACACACAAATTGAAAAATTCATTGCCATAGCCAGGATTTGAACTGAGTATCTTCCATTCCATGCATGACTACTCTACCACTGAGCTACCATGGCAATATGCCAGCATCACATTAAATTTTCATGCTGATTCACATCTGCCCAGTTGACCAACAAGGAAATATAAATTCCAGATCACTTACCCCAGTGGTAATTAAAGCTCATTAGTAGAAGCGCGAAATAAAATGGTTGTTGTGGTACTTAACCACACATTATAACCTTACTGCAGTTTATAGAGATATAACACTAGTGCCTGATTTCACCAACAGTTGTTAAGACTTAACACGAGTTTAGCAATAGTTAAGACAAAAATTGCATTTCCCCAACAAGCTTTAGCTAAACACTCGCGTCAAATCTCTTGTTAAACTAACAAGCCAAATTTCTGTTGTCTAGTCCTTAACAATTGTAAATAGTCAAGATGGCAGGCATGAATGCAGCTGTTGATGTCAATTTACTATATTTAAGATCGTATAGATGGCATTCGTAATAGAGTATGGCCTATGAGGAGAAATTATTTTGAGGAGCTAACAGAAGAAAATCTACAGAGGTATAGGTTGTCGAAACAAGTTGCTATGAAGGTTGCTGCTTAAGTACAAGAGAGGTTAGAACAGGCATCGAAAGGAATATGCCGATCTCGCCTTTGCTTCAAGTATTAATAACCTTGCTATTTTATAATTCACTAAATTATGTGGATAATACACTGTCCACCTGCTGTCTTGAAACGTTCAGGTCGCTCCTTCTTTGCTCCTCGTTTTAAATTTACATAATACTGAGTTAGAATATGCATTGAAAGGAATATGCCGATCTCACCATTGCTTCAAGTATTAATAACCTTACAATTTTATAATTCACTGAATTATGTGGATAATACACTGTCCAGCTCCCATCTTGAAACGTTCAAGTCACTCATCCTTCTTCGCTTGTTTTAAATTTACGTAATACTGAGTTAGAATATGCATTGAAAGGAATATGCCGATCTCGCCTTTTCTTCAAGTATTAATAACTTTGCATTTTATAATTCACTGAATTATGTGGATAATACACTGTCCACCTCCTGTCTTGAAATGTTCAAGTCACTTGTCCTTCGCACCTCGTTTTAAATTTACGTAATACTAACAAAGTTGTTTCAGGCTTGTAGTAGTGACACATGCATTTGAATTAAATTCGTTTCCAGTATTTTCCCATGTGCCATCTTTCTCTTTTACATTCACTGCACCCATCTTATTTTCCATGATATCCTTACACTTCATCAGCAGTTCAATTAACAATACTGTCTCCATCAATGAGAAATTTGTCTCACGGATTTTGTTTACGATTTTGTTCAGCCGCCATTTTTTCCGCTGGGTGCAGACGAAAATGAAAACAAAAGCACATCGCAGTACGTTCAGAAAATAATACGACTCATCCACAACCTTCTATAGCTGTAATATTTACAAGTCTCTTGGCATTAACACATATTTAACATTTTCAGAAAACAGGTTGGTGAAATGCAAGAAATTTAACAGTAGTGTTAGCGCTGTGACAATTGTTACACTACATTTGTTAACGTTGATTTTAACATCTGTTGGTGAAATCGGGCATAGAAGGGACAAAAAATCAATCCCACGGAGTTGGAGGAGTAAAATATGCATGTAATAATAAATTACAGTGCAGTATTAAACTCTTATATATAAGGTAAACATATTACAGTACGCTCAAAATTATTCACCAGTTATGCTGGGAGGTGTATTCCAGCCTGTAACCCTGATCTTGTTTTGTGTTACATTGTACCTATTGTGACTTTGTGGGTTCGTAGAATTAAAAGTCCAATTTGCCGAAATTCCAAATGTTCTTTATTTCCGTAGAAATACAGTGTTCAATTCTCATGTAACATTACATCACATATACAACATAATCTTCCAAGGTCGATGACAATAACAAACAGCATTCTGATCACTTTACAACATCAGCTCTCGTTACAACACTTCACAGCTGTTTACTACTGAATATGCAACTCACTTTCAATAGATGGGTTTTAGGAAAATTTTCATTTCCTTGTCATATTTCACTAGAGCACAGAGGAGTTCATGGTGGTAATGCGCTTAAAATTCCCTTATAATAACCTGGTCTAATGGCTGGATCAGTGCCGTAGTGTATTTAGATACGAGCCCAACTAATGTTTCCATCTTGCTACTATAGAATATCAGCAGGTGGATGGTGAAGAATAAGGACTGCTCTTTTTTTAATTTTAAGTGAGGGCATATGGCATAAATTCTACTTGGAACCAGTTTGTGAAAATCTTAGCAGTCATCCATGCATTTTTCGTATGTTTATACAGGTATGGTAGTGAATTCATGTTAAGATGTTTAAAACATCTCGGAATAGGAATTTTTGCAATGCAGAGCAGTTTAAGTTTGTGACTTCCTGATTTGTTTGCTGCAAAAAGGAGTGTCATTCTGTTTTTGTTCATTTTTATCCCTGATTCATTAATGCTGTTCTTCACATCCAGAATTTTTTAAGGAAGCAGTCAATAATAGAGCACAGTTTCATTGCAGTTGTTAACTTGATGTTCGTTTAAATTGTTTTGCAGTTTCACTGTCACAGGACTGAGCTCCCTATACCATGACAAAATAGCTATCGAGAAAACCAGCCATCAGATGCATTAAAATCATCTGTTCCATGCAAATATTTATAGAATTTTACAGCTGAGCTCTGATGACTGGTCTAGACACTCATCGAGATGACTATCTTTACCCAATTGTTGTTGTTTTTTCCACCTTTATAGTTTGATTTCACCTTCCTCCATGTTTATGAACTTTCGAAGTTTATCTTCCTGCTTCATCCATTCCCTGATTGTTTCTTTAGGGACTCCATACACACATGATAAACTTGTCTTTGTTTCTTCCCTTTTCACACCAATAATTTTTAGCTTTTCTGCACGTGAATATGCTTTCCACTTCTGTGACACTTTGATGCTGATGCATGATTCGGACTGAAAGCATACATCAACTTTCCTAAGTTTTAAGAATATCTTTTATTGCAGGTAGCGGTTTTGAACTCTTGTACAAGTACAGTACAAAACACTGTTCTTTCCATATACTGTTACTTTTCTGGAATGCAGGGGTCAGTGTTAACGCACAGGGTTGGTGAATAAAAATTACACTGCAGGATCCCTGTATGTGGAATATTTTTATCCCAACCTTCCAAATAAAAAAATAAATATGTTTTAATAGGGACGTACTTTTATCCATGTTATATCCAAATCCGCTGTATTTTGGACCTGCTATTTTGAGCTTCTACTTTAGTTCATTCCCAGGCTTTTAGAGCTTTCCATTTATAAGGGCAATCAACGAAACCTGATTATTCTAACATTCTCAAACCATGTGTAGATAAACCTTAGAAGCTTAGAATCAGAACTGAAGGATTTTATGATGCAGTCGGTATTTGAACTAAGGATTTTCCGTTCAACACACAGCTGCGCTACCTTGGCAACATGCCAGCATTATAATAAATTCTCTAGCTGATTCAGATCTGTCTGGCAGACCAACAAGGAAATCTCTGTCCGTGATCACTTACCCCAGTGGCGACTTGCCATTCCTAAGTACTTAATTCCCAGGCTTTTTAACATCTTTTTACTATAGTTTTCCATGTAGATATAAGATACATATTAGTCATTAGGTAATGCATTATTACAATAGACTTCGTCAGACTTGATTTCTAAAAGTAATTTACATATAAATATATACAACTTATACATTTACATAAAAGGATAACAATATATTTATACAAATAGTTTTACACTAAAAAGCCCTAAAATTACTGGGGACCAAAATTCTATATAATTGGCACTAGAATCTTATATAGCAGGATTCAAGTTTTAAGAACTCTTTCACATCATAAAACTTTGGAAATAAGCCAAGTTTTTAAGATTAATTTAAATTTGTTAATAGAAATCTCTTTGGCGGAAATAGGCAACTTGTTAAAAATTTAAACTGCTTATATAAATTACTTTCTGCACATTTAATCGGGATGAAGGTAGATCTAATTTACAATGTTTTCTGGTTTTGTGATCATGTATAACTGCAATCGGTTATGTTGATTGTTGTAACATATACAAACCATATGAGTTAAACATTAGAAGGTTAGAATCAGAACTGAAAAAAAATGAGTGCCATTGCTGGCATTTGAACCTGGATCTTTCGCTTCATGTGCAGTTGCTCTACCACTGAGCTACCATGACAACACACCAGCATGACATTAAATTCTCCAGCTGGCTCTGTCATTGCATTTTAAAATTCTGATTCTAATCCTCCTTCCTCCCTCCCTCCCTCCCTTCCTCCCTTCCTTCCTTCCTTCCTTCCTTCGTGTTCGTGCAAGGAGAACAGAATTCCAAAGCCATACAATAACGCTGACCAGCATTTTGAAACTTTTTTCTTGTGACAAGGGATGTGACATGTGATCTTAACTAATTTTGGGTTGCTGAACATGAATCCATTATTCATTTATGCATATCACATCAGGTTTTCTTGCAATAGCTATTCCAAAATAAGAGATATAGTAATAAAAAGTGCTGATAAATTAAGATAAGTCTGAAAATATCATAGAGAAAATATAGTGATATTCTCCAAACAGTTCACGATACGTCTATTCCACTATTTTTGATAAGAGGTGCCAAATAAACACAAGTTTCATCTATATAAGTACCAATACCAAGAGTCGAACCAGAATCTCTGGGTTGAAGTATTGCTTAAATGCATAAATTCTGAGTCTGTGTTCTAGCAATTAAATGTGACCAAAGAATTTATGAAGAAGGCAATGTATACATGAAACATTAGAAGATGTTATTACACGAAAAAATTGTAGTTACCTTTAGTGCAAACAGTCCTAGATGACCCTATGAATGATGGCTTGGCTGCCCTGTATCTGGCTGCTGCATGTTTGCCATCTCTTTTCAAACATCAACAGAAGTTGGCCATCATTGGTACATACCACCTCCCCTGGTGCCTTCTTTTTGCCTCCTTGACATCTTGGTGAAACCTCTCTTCCATCTCTTCACTAACAGCCGCAAAGTTTTCAGGAAAGTGATAGAGATGAGAATGTGGGAAGTGCAATTTCAGGCTCATTTTACATGCTAACTCCATGTGACCCTGCTGTTTCATACTGTTCACTCTTTACATTTCCTAGGAACTTTGTCATGATGTCTCTCATTGAAATCCATGAAGCATGTTCCACAGCATCTGTCTGTTCAAAGTTTGGGTCTTTCAGCAGCTTTCTAATTTATGGCCCATCAGAATTGCCTTCCTCGGCTTTTGTGCCTGATAATTGTGGAAACTTGCTTGCAGTATACTGAAAACAGGGGCTGCTTCTGCCCAAGGCCTTTTCAAACTGCTTCATGATTCCCAGTTTGATGTGTAATAGTGGCAAAATAACTTTTTGTGGGTCAACTAAGACAGCATTTGTAACATTTTTTACTCCTGGTATCAACACTTGTCCCTTAGGCCAGGTAGGTGTAGAGTAGTACTGCTCACTTGCTCTGCTATCCCATTCACATAAATTACAAGGGAATTTAGTATAGCCTGCTTGTAGTTCTAATAGAATACTACACCCCTTCAAGTCATTACACGCATCCCACCTGTGCACATGATATTTGATTTTGGCCAAAACAGTTTACATTGTGAGATAATTTTCCTTCAGTGAAATGGAATGTCTCACAGGCATCAAAGCTAGAGTGTTTCCATTATGGAGTAGTACAGCCTTCAAGCTCATTTTAAAAGAATGCACAGTCTCCAATCTTCCGATTGGTAATCATCATTCCCTAGCTGATGTATAAGTCCCGAAATGTCACTACAGTGACATCTTTCTTCTAGAAATACTTCCTGAACTCCTTATCTCTATATGTGTACCAAGAAAAGGTAATTCCAGGGGCAAGAAGATTTTTTTCTTTCAATCGTGGTATCAGAGATTTCAATGGAATGACTTTGGATTGACAAACACCCATAATAATAATAATAATAATAAAACAAAGCACAGCTACACTAACAACCAATTCACTGTTATTGTAAAGCATCACGGGGCCACATTTTAAGACAGTAAATCACAATTAGCATGAAAACTAGATGTGATAGAGGAAAACCAGTGACATTTTTGAAATCAGGAGACCTTTCCTTTCTTGGAAGTGTTGAAAACAGTGTTATGATAAATTAAATTTAAAGGAAGTCAATTAATGACACTAAACAACACTTTTAAATTTTTCCAGAACATGTTTCAGAGCCGGTTGAGGATAGAGGCAAAGTCTCTGAAACATGTTCCAAAAAATTTTAAAAGTGTTGTTTAGTGTCATTAACCGACTACCTTTAATCAGGAGACCTTATTTAGTCATCACTTATCAGATGCTTTGCTGCAAAAATCTGCTGAGTAGTGTAATCAGCTTTGAAAAGATTCCATTGTAGCTTTAACATACTGTTTTCTTCTTATACCTATAACAGTATGTGTAAACGAATAATGAAGATCTATCTGGCTAACAAGATGTGAATAGAACAATAAGATTTTGAAAGAATAGTTTGTAAAAGAGATAGTAGAAAAAGGCATGTGAATGTCGCATACCATTTTTCACCTTAACTTGTTTAAAATACAAATGTATTTCTGTTATAACAACCTTTGTTGTACAGCTCAGAGCACTAAAGACCACATACTCATGAATGAGGTTGGTTTCACGTTCAGATGCTTCCCAGGTGGTTGGTGATAGTATAACTGTGTGTTTGAACTTGCTTACTATTTTAATAGTGAAAGTTATTAATTCTGAGACATAATTCTTATTCTTTTGTGGAAACCCCTTCAGGATTGGAGGCCTGAAGAAGAAGAAAAAGCTAGCAATAAAGAATAACGTAAGATACATTAACAAAATTTATGCTGCTGAGTTTACACCAACCACCTTATGCTTGTAAACATTCTGTTTACTTGCAGCTGTCATTTACCACCTTTATTTTTGATAAGGAGTATACAAAATGTGAAAAAAATCATTTATACTATGCAGTCTTGCTTCATAGTAAAAATTATTTTGTTAGATAAAGAAAACAGTATTTCTCTGTATTATATAAAGAAAACCACAGCATTTATTGAAGTATTGTGATTTATTTCAGCCTGTACATTCATGGTTTCCTCCTCAAGAGTGACCCATGTAAGAAAGTAAACATTGGCAATTTGCATGCAAGCCTTCAACGATGGGCAAAAGACAAGAATATCAGCTTGAATATGAACAGTGATGCAATGAAAGCAAGGAACAGAAAGGTGGTAGCTAAAACATTCCACAAAGCTGGCATTGTGGTACCTGTCAACAAGCAAACTGATCTTGGCTACAGGAAACTTATTGAGACTGATGGTGAGATGTAACACAAACTTAAGACTTCTCTCTTTAACTTTTATTAATTTTAAACTTTCCTTTTCAGCCTATGTGTACACTATTCTGTTTGCTTTGTTCCATATGTGAAATATATAGAGAACTTTTTGTATGTCAACCAATAATTTAATATCCAAGTTTCACCAAAAATACACATTTTGAGGTCCAGTAACCAATGTTCCTTCTGCACCAAGGGAGAAAATAATAGTGTAACTCAAAATGAAAAGGATAAATACCAAACTTGTTATGCGTGTTTGGAGGAATTTAGTAACGGTGACATCCAATTAATTGAACAAACTTATTGTAGTCAGCTTTTAACACTCCGTCGCTTACATTTTTATTTTTTGAGAGCTGTTGCTGTTGCTTCCAAAACTAGTTCCTCAAAAAATAAAAATGTAAGTAATGGTGTGTTAAAAACCAACTACAAATAGCCGTTTCAACCAAACTTGTTACTTAAATCAAGGATGTGACACAAGAACTTTTTATAATCCATTTTTCGTCAAAGTAGTCTGTACATGGAAAATATTTAATTATTTTTAATGTTCTCAAAATGGCTTTAGCACTGTGATAAATATCACCTTGGCACCTACTAATAGACACTCAGTTTTAAAATTGCTAAATTCAAAAAACAAACGATGAAATCCCATCAGTTAACAGATCCGGAATATACCAGATAAGTTGTAAGAATTGTGAAAAATGCTACATAGGTCATACTAAAAGAAATCTAAAAACCAGAGTCAAAGAGCACTTTAGAAACATCAGATTGAAACAAGAAGATAAGTCAGCAGTAGCATTTCATTTTTGGAATGAAAACCATGACATTGATCCAAATCCAAAATTATTAAAAGGAGTGATAAACCAAAATAAATTGACAACATGGGAGAACATATTCATATGGAAAAATAAGGATCGCGTAATGAACTTTGAAATCCCACCAGTAGATAATTTGACAAAAAAGTTCATAGTTCCACCACCAGAGAGAGAGAGAGAGAGCGAACAACAGATGCCAGTTGGAAAGAGATTGAAAATGGAGGCGAATGCCTTTGAAACTAGTCTCTCAAAAAAGTGACGAGTATCAATAAACCAACTACAAATAGTTTTTGAGAAACTCAATTATTTAAAGATGATGAAAGTGCTTACTATTTTCTTGAACACCAAATTCATTCACTTTAATCTATTTTTGTAAACTGTAATTAAGTCCAGTTTCTTTGATTTTATGTAATTTTTAGTTGCTGCTTCTGACTTATCAATTGTTTTGGGATTGTTTCTGTAGACTAAATCTTTGACGTCTTTCCAAATGAAATAATCAGATGTCATACCATGAGATACTGGCAGCTAAATATGTAAAAATTGAAGCATTGACAGTAAAACAAAAGTATTAGAATATAATAATTATATTTTTTTATTTATTTATTTGTATACTAAGCTATTACAATTGTTGAGCTGATCACCAGTATTTGGCCCAGGCCATTAATTGGTGGGCAGCCCGTTAAATTACAAAGTGTGTAATACACTACTTACATTTCTATTACTACTAACATTACTACCATTACTACTATTGCTTACACACTATTGTTCATTTCCTTTTTTCACAGTCCACTTCCATTTATTTTTCACTTTATCTAAGAACTGTCCTACATTCTTGAGATTTTTATCTATAATTTTACATATATCAGGACTTCGCTTAATTTTTCTCCAGATGTATTCTTTTCGCCAAATATCTGTTTCCCTGCATTCAAAAAGGATATGTTCCACATCTTCCTTACCCCCACACAATGGGCACTTGTCTTGCACAAACCCATTCCGCTGCCCTTTTAGCCTCCACACTCCTGCTCTCAGCCATGCTATCCCCTTCCTTTCTTCATTAATGGTTTTATCTATATACTGCTCCCTTCCCCAGCCACTTTTTAACTCAACATAATATATCAATGACCTCTTTTCACCTAACTGGCTGAACAGTTTAATAATTGTAATATTATATTTTAAATATTTCTTATTTAAGGGGAGGCATCTGTGAAAAATGCTAAATTCCAGAGTTTACATCAGAACTGCTTGAAATTTTGTCATTAGGTGGGGGAATCTAGGGAATCTAGTTAAGCTTTCAAAATTCATCTTTCCATCTTAAATAGTTTTTTTTTTAAAAAAAAATGTATTGCTTTTTATGGTATGATTTTTGTATGTTATATAAGAAGTCCCAGGTCATCCAGTTTTTCTTTTGGAAACTTTAAATTTTAGATTCAGGTCTCTATGTTCATCAGTTATAAAATTTACTATATTTTTAAAGTGTGTGTCAAGTAGTTTTGGAGAAAACAATATTTATGTGTGAATATATTATATTTTTCTTAAATTTTTTTGCAATTTTGAGATTTAAAATTTAGTAATAAATAAACTATTCAATTTACATAAAAAATACCAACTTTTATTAAACATGTATTTAGGAATATGTATGCAAATTCACATACAAATTCGTTGAGAATTGCAAAACTTGGGGAATTTTGAAAATACAAAAATGTTTAAAAATTGAAAGCGGAGAAAAATGAATTTAAAGATTTAGATAGTAATTACACCACTTTGTTTACTTTGAAATCCCCATGCATCATATGGAGGCCATACAGCTATCCTATTACCTTCTTTCCCTTTAATTTGGTTACCTTTAGCCCTGTTTTTTTTACTATCTACAATAGTTTTTATCAAAAAAAAAAAAAAAAAAAAAAGATAATTGAATTTTTAAATTTAAAGAGAGTTGATTAATGACACTAAACAACACTTACTTTTAAATTTTTCCAGAACATGTTTCAGAGACTTTGCCTCCATCCTCAGCCGGCCATCGACTGGTTCTCATTGGTGTAGTTGACGATATTTTGTCACAGGTCTCCTGTGGTGGCGGTTCAAGGAACTTGCTGAACAAATCTTTCTGGGGGATGTCGAAATTGAATACTTTGTTCCTATTTTTTCTTGAATTTTTGCTGCAATCTCTTTACATTAGGAAACATAATAAGACCTGAAGCTTTCCTGGCAATGAATATGCTCACTTTCTTCTCGAGCAGCCAGCCAGGTGAAAAGAGATTAGATATCAACGTTTTGGGAGTGTGCATCTCTCCCATTACCAGAATATTTACTAAATATTATAACCTCAAATGAAACACTGGTTATAACACAACTATAAACAAAGACAAAACACTATCAAAATTTGCATTACTGAACAAAAGACTGATGGCTTGAGTATAGAAAATTGTGTCAAAGAAACATAACTACTTAACTTGATTATCAAGCTGTATTGATCTTTGCTTCTTAAATCGACGGGTTTCCATTTTTAAGGCCCGTTTCCAAGAGGAGCTGAGCTGAAATCCAGCATCACGATTAAGCGTGCTCCTTTCAGAGGAAATCGCCAAAGTCTCCTTAATTCTCCGCTCCCAGTAACTGTTATATTTTGCCAAGATGGTCGTCTCCCAAAAATTGGCTCTATGGTCATTATCAAAACAATGCTCTACCATAAATATTAAAAGCAGAAGCATTATTAACAGTGAAGTATTCTTCATATTTAAGTTTGAATTTATGAGTCACTATGTTTACACTCAGTCTTCACTTACTTGTTGTTGTATAATTGCTTCATATTTAAGTTTGAATTTATGAGTCACTATGTTTACACTCAGTCTTCACTTACTTGTTGTTGTATAATTGCAATTATACAACAACAAGTAAGTGAAGACTGAGTGTAAACATAGTGACTCATAAATTCAAACTTAAATGCTCTACCAGCTCAGACTTCTCAGGTTGCACTAAACGAATGCTCCGTTCATGTTTGATTATTCTAGTAGCAATGGTCCTTCCGGTTTGTCCTATATACAGTGTCCCCCATTTACAGGGAATGCTGTACACTCTCGGAACTTGGAAGTCCAGTTTGTCTTTCACTGGTCTCAACAGATGTTTAATCTTCGGAGGTGGCTTGTGGATGGTCCTGATGTTGTATGTGGCGAGAATTCTGCTGATTCTGCCAGATAGAATGCCGGTAAACATGTTACAATCTCTACAATTTTTGTTATAAATGATTGAAACTTTATATTCTGGTTCCTTTAGATAATAGTTACAAAACTGTATATACTCATTTGCCCATGTCTAATGGTTCTGGAGGAGAAAATTTAAGGAATTTGATAGAATTTTCTTGAATTTTTGTCAGTTTTCTGTTTTCAATACCAATCATTAAGTTTTTGATATACAGCCATAATGGTACTAATTTTTATTGAAAACTTATCTAGGAATATACATATATGCAAAACTTAAAGAAATTCATGGAAAACTTCAGTGTCTGGAGTATTAGCAGTATTAAAAAAATGCTAAAAATTGGACACAAAGAAAAATCTAGTTAGAAGCTCTAAATATAAACAACAAATTTTTTCTATGCTTCAAAACCCTCCTGCACTATATGAAGACCACTCAGCTACTTTATTATCCTCTGCTTCTTTTAATTTGGTCATTTTTAACTGTTTCCTGGCATATTTATATTTGCTCAGTGAACTTTGTGCACTTTGTTTTAGCTTTCACCTATCCCTGATACTGCTAATTTTCTGCTAACAGGACTTACTTTGCTTGCTGCAACTTTTAGCTTAACATTTAAACTACCTTTACAACTCATGTTAAATTCACTAACAGCTGCAATCACTGCAATTTGCAATTTATTTTTCTTAATACAAAAACTTCTTGGTGACATTTACTCCATGGAAACTTTCATTAGCATTCTGTGCTTCTCCTTTAATGCAACTTTCCCGTATAATAGTACCAACTAATCTCTTTATTTTTGTCCATGAGATGGAAATTGTAAGTAGAATAGTTCATGCAATTGCTACCCATGGTCATACAAAACTTCTGCATAGAAATATGACCCTTACCAATGCCCAGAAATACATCAACCATTCTTCCATTTACATCAAAAGGTGACCTACTAGAATCACTGTTAACTCTTGGGCTATAATATGTTTTCACTTAACATTTACCTCAAGCATAGCATTCTAGTATCATTTATTACAATTATGACTAGCAAACTTTAAAGTTTCATTATATTTTGCTTCATAATAGCCACTGTCCTGCTAACCTAACCTGGTATAAATTATATACCTACTGTTGCAACAAGTAAGCAATATAATGTTAAATCAGGCTTTATTCCTATTCTAAACAATAGTAATCTAATATAAACTGCTGTCCACAGCTTTCACTTGCACGTAAACCATACTTCACAAACACTACATGTGGAAATGTTTGTTTGCTTTCAAAAGTAGGAACCAATATATAAAACCAAAAGCAGAAGCTAATCTGTGGCAGCAGCTGAGCAGAACTGTTCAGTAGCTTTCACAAACATCCAGAAGATGTCTCTGCACATTACCACAGTGTATGGAATCAAACCGCGAAGTTTAAACGTGAGAATTCCATCAGTTTCTTTGCAAAATGCTTGCAAAAGAAATATAAATGGCCGTGCCCACCCACACATGGGCATTTAAATAATGACGTAGTGGCTCTTTAAATGGTGCTAGGGCGTAACTGGCGGCAGATTATGAAAATACAATGTTTATACATAATTTTAAAGTGAATTAAAAATTATACAATGAGTCAATTGAGATTCATACTTCACAAACCACATACTCCATATTACATTATTTCACAGTGTTAATTCAATTTGCCTTTTCAAGAGATAAGTGAAGTTGTGTTTCAAAATAGTTAATATACTGTAATAGACTTAAAGAAATTAGTCTTTCCCCAAACATTACTACTAATGACCCCATAGATTGATGTTATAATGAGCCATGGCATTATCTTGCTGAAAGAATGCACTGTTCATCTCATTTTCATTTAGCTGTCCAGTGGAAGGAGATAATGTAAACTTCAGAATGGAAGTGTGAAAAAAGAACTGGCCCAATAATTTGGGAGCAAGAGATCACACATTATACTCTAATTGTATTTATATGTTAAGAGGTTTCTTAAATGGCATTAGGATTTTCAATAGACCACATGTGTGTATTTTATGAATTACACATTTAGATAAGTGTAATCCAGCTTCATTGTAAAAATGCCAATCGATTCCATGGTGCACAACAAACGTCTGATAGGATTTACTGTACACACTCTTTTCTCATGATCTGTAAGTTTTAATTCATGGACAACTGAAACTTTATATAAATACAAACTGAGTTAGTTGTTTTATTACTTTGTATGTGTAACCATAGGAAATATTGGTTTGTTTGGCCAATTTGCTTATTGATTTCTTTGGGTTTTCAAGTATTTTATCTGAAATATGTGGCAGTTTATCTGTTAAGATACTTGGTCTTCCACGCCTTGCAGCATCTTGCACTGAACCTCTCTTCCAAAATTTATTAATTAAATGATGCACAGTATCTCAGGGTCATAGATTTGGAAACCTAGCAATGAAATATTGGTTCACTTTCACAGTATTTCTACATTCAGGAAAAATGTTTTTCACTAGAAATGTATGTTCCTAAATACAGTACGTTTTACTTGCTGTTTCATTTCACTCCTGACCTTCAAGTCACAGCAAGCAATGGTGATCCTTAGTATAGTGTACAAGGGTGAGTCAAATGTAAACCAGAAATATATTTTTTCACAGATCCTTTATTACAAAGTTGAAACAAGTACACTACTTTTCAATGTTGTCCCCTTGCCTTTTGATACATTGCCACCACTGAGTTGGGCGGTCATGGATACCTCAGGGAAAAAGAAAGCTTTTGTCTGTGCACATAGCCACTCATGCACCACCTGTCTCTATCCGCTTCAAAAATGCATCACCTTTAAGTTCATAACAGTGCAGCAACCCTAGGAAATGGATCACTCTGCACAGCTCTGCTTTGATTGGGCACTCCATATCACGTTGCTGAGTCACATGGGGTTGCGGGACAATGCCAATTAATGGTGGGAGAATCCACACACATGCGTACTGGGTTTGATTGTAATACGAGCAGTTTTAGATTTTCTATGGCAATCTTTTGGTTTTCATTTGACTCGCCCTTATAGTAACTCTTAACAAGTACAAACAGCATTACCAACCAGCAGTACAAGGGATAGTGATGCATCTCTTATAGCCTCTCCTATCCAAATCCCATCCTCTTCCTGCCCCATGGTGCATCTTGTTTTAACAGATGAAGCTCTGGGGGCTGAGTTACACTGTTATAACTGTCCCGTCAAAATTGGAGGAAATGGCATTTACATATTTACCTCTGACTAGCCACAGCAGTATGAATGTCCTTCATCTGGCAAATGAAGGAAAGACTGGTTATATGCTTATGATTTGCCAAACCTGATCCCATAGATCTGTAGATCAATGATATATGTTCCCTCCACAGTATGAGGGTTAAAAAGGGAACAGTTCAACTGCCTACTTATAAAAAAGCAGTGTCCATAAGAAGCACTTGAAACCTGTTCAATAAACAATGTTTGACTCTTACAAAACAGTCCAGAATAATAGTTCCCCGTTTGTTCAGATCTCCAAGTGGGGCCTTATTTGGGGATTTGAAAATACTACAATAGGATACAACAGGATTAAGTGAAGATAAGAAAGTACAATTCCACAGTATGCTGCATGAGAGAAACATTGACGCCTTTGGTATCATGAATGATTAGATTAGATTTTCGTTCATTGGGTTCACTTGTAGCCACAAAGTAATGTGAACATTGAACTTGTTGAGAGGTACTGTCCTCCACAGGAGAGAAAGTCTCTGGGGCGTGAGACGCAGGGGGGGTTGCAGAAGGTTCCCACACCCTCCCTGGACAGGGGTATGACACCCCATGTCAGTACAGTTACAGACCATTCAAAAATATTCTGATGTCTTCTACTTTTGTGAATGAATCTTCTCGGTTTTAGTGTACAGAGTGAACAGGGCGCATGTTTTTTTTAATGGTTCTGCTTCTTGTGTGCATACATTCCCTGTCACACACATTCACTGTCCTTGTCTCACTGTGTAAGACAGCACATACCTTTCAGGGATCTTCTTTGCGTTGCTGGATAGTATACATTTTAATAGCATATATACTTGAAAATTTAACATAGACACATTATATACAGGCAATATGAAAAAAATATGGAAAACAAGGTAGGGATAATTATATATGATACAGAATCAAACCCTTTATTAATCAACTTTCCTTGGCTTTTGCCAGTACGTCTCAGCATTTTATATTGGATTTGCAATGGATGCCATTTACTGTCATTTCTTCAATACATATACATGAACAGGCATCAGGTTTATTGGCAATGATTTGTCATTGGTACAATTAGATTCTATTTGCAGAGCTACATAAGCATTATCAGGATAATTTGTCATTCAGATAATTTTGTACAGAATAAAATGATTTTGAGCACAAGTACTCTCTAGCAGCATTTTTAAAAGCACTGAAGTTATTAATTTTTCCTTTAAGATCGTTAGGAAGAGCACCAAATATTTTCCTGGTTTCATAATGCATACCTTTCTGAAAGCAAGAAAGTTTAGCATTGGGATGATGGATGTTACACTTTTGTCTTTATTTTATGAATTATATTGTTTGTTATGAATGAGGCGCGATTGCATACAAAAAATGTTAGGATTGAGAATATGTACATGCAAGGAAGGGTTAATATCTTCAACTTTCTAAAAAGATCTTTGCAGGAGCATCTGCTATGGGTGTTAGTGATGATTCTTATAACTTTTTTTTTCCATAAGAAATATTTTTTTTACTTTCTACTGAATTGCCCCAAAATAATATTTCATATTCCATGATAGAGTTAAAGTATGCATAATACGCTAATTTAAGTGTATCAATAGAAAACAGCATTAACCAGCATTTGGATAGTATAACAGGCAGAGCTGATATTAGGTAAGATAAACTTTGTGTCTTTCCAGTCTAAACATCTGTCCACTTGAAGGCCAAGAAATTTTATGCTGTCAATTTCTTCTAATATGTCATCAATCTCATTTTCTGTCTTAGTGTGTGACATTCAATAAGTTTTAAATTTAACAACTTTTATTCTGTCTAGATTCCCAGATAATTTGTTTGCTTTAAACCAACATGATATACAGTTTAATGATTCACTCATTTAAATTTTTACTAGTCACCAGGACACTAGTGTCATCAGCAAAAAGAACTGTACTTGCAATGTCCTTTATATAAAGTGAGAGGTCATTTATATAGATAGAAATAGTAAAGGCCCTGACACTGAACCGTGGGGTACTCAGTGAGTTACTACTTTCCAATTTGAAGTTTGTTTTTATAACCAGTTCCACTAGTTACTTCGACACTGTTTTCTTTAATTTAGATATGATACAAACCAACTTAAATGTTCATTTTTTAGTCCATAGAATTCCAATTTTGCTATAAGAATGTCTTGATTAATGCAATCAAAAGCCTTTGCTAGATCACAGAAAATTCCATCTATGGACCCTGGGCTTATTTGAGCATCATTTCACCCATTCCATTCATCGTCCAATGTGACTAAACATTGGAGGACGTAAATTTCAACAACAAAAAAGCATGTCTTTTCGTTTAAGGCAGTCAACACTTCATGTATGAGAGAACGTAAGCTTTCACGGTCGAAGTCCATAATACAATTAATTATTTCCGGGCTGTTTTGCCGTTGTCTGTTGGCGGAAGAACGTCCAAACGTTTTGTCCACAACTGCGGTAGACATCCTCAGTGGCGCGGTCAAAGTTTCCTTGCAGAGAGTTTCGCTGCATCTGAAGGGTTCCGTGCCTGAGTTGCGCTATTTGTACTGGTTGTTGGGGGGCAGAGCCTGGGTAGTCCGGTAATGGTATCTTCTGATTTGTCCGCGTCATTTTTGGTAGTTAAATGACATTTCTTGTTCTCGATAACAGGGTGCCAGTTCCTATTGAGTTTTAAGGCTTCTTCCTTTCTGTTGAAATTATTAGGATGCTTATAAATTTCAATGGCCACCCGCTAAAGTCGTGTGTGTTAATGTTCTGTAGTGGAAAGGATGCTAGTGTCTTGGAATTGTATCATATGCTCGCCTTCCGCCTCAACAGCATGTTCGGCAACTGCGGACTTTTCTGTGTGGCCCAGACAGCAGTTTCTGTAGTGTTCCTTAATCCTGGTGTTGACACTGCATTGTGTTGTTCCGATGTATACTGAGCCACAAGAACAGGGAATGCGATATACACCGACTGAGGACAGATGTTTCCTGGGATCTTTGGCTGAGCGTATTAAATTGTTTAATTTTCTTGTGGGCTTGAAGACAGTTGCATTGTGACATTGCAATATCCGCTCTATACGGTCAGTAATGTTCTTGAAATATGGCAGAAAAACAGTGCCTTTACTCTTCGGTTGCTCCTGTTTCTGGATGGTGGGTTGAGATCTAATGGAACGGACAGCTCTGTTAATTTCTCGGATGGAGTAACCATTTGCATGTAATGCCTGTTTTAGGTGTCTTGAGTTCACTTTTTAGTTGTTGTGGTTCACAGATGTGAGAAGCCCGATTTACCAGTGTTTTTATTATGGCTCGTTTCTGCCTAGGGTGATAGTTTGAATCCTTGTTTAGGTAGCGGTCGGTATGTGTAGGCTTGCGATAGACAGTGTGTCCATGAGAGCCGTCGGCCTTCCTGCTGACCAGGACGTTCAGAAAAGCTAGCTGTCCATCTTTTTCTGTTTCCATGGTGAATTGGATGCGGTGATTAATGTTGAGGTGTGAGAGGAAATCTTGAAGCGCTTCCTCTCCGTGGGGCCATATGACAAAAGTGTCTTCCACATAGCGGAACCAGACTTGGTTTTAGAGGAGCAGAGTTCAAGGCTGTAGATTCAAACGATTCCATGAAGAAATTTGCTACCACCGGACTCAGGGGACTGACTACCCATGGCAACACCATCTTATTTGTTCGTAGAACGAATTGTTCCACTGGAAATATGTTGTGGTGAGTACGTGCTGGAAGAGTGTAACTGTATCGTCCGAGAAAATGTGTCTTGAGTTTTTGATGTAGGAGTCCGTGGAGCCAATGTGTCGTAATGAGCCAGCTAAATGCTTACCCAAGGCGTAAGTAGGAGAGCCAATTGTGCTAACAATGGGCCTTAGCGGAACATCAGGCTTGTGGATTTTCGGAAGTCCGTAAACTCTAGGAGGCTGAGCTTCCGATCTGGTAATGCGGCTCTTTTCTTCTTTTGGCAGGGACGAATTCTTGACTAGCAGTTTGGTTTTACTTAGAATCCGGGCTGTGGGATCACGTGGAATCTTCCGGTATGTGTCCGGTTTCAGGTGATCCAGAATTTTTTATGATAGTCCTGTTGGTTGAGACAATGCAGACAACACAACGCAGTGTCATCACCAGGATTAAGGAACAGAAGAGCAACTGCCATCTGGATCACACAGAAAAGTCTGCACTCGCTGAACATGCTATTGAGGTGGAAGGCAAGCATATGATACAATTCCAGGACACTAGCATCCTTTCTACTACAGAATATTACCACACACGACTTCAGCAGGAGGCCATTGAAATTTATAAGCATCCTAATAATTTCAACAGAAAGGAAGAAGCCTTAAGAGTCATTAGGAACTGGCACCCTGTTATCGAAAACAAGAAACGTCATTTACTACCAAAAATGACGCAGACCAATTAGAGGATACCATTGCCGGACTACCCAGACTCCGCCCCGCAACAAACACTACAAATAGTGCGACTCAGGCACAGAACCCTTCAGATGCAGCGAAACTCTCTGCAAGGAAACTTTGACTGCACCACTGAGGATGTCTACCACAGTTGTGGGCGAAATGTTTGGAAGTTCTTATGCCAACAGACCACGGCAAAACAGTCCAGAAATAATTAATTGTATTACTTCATGTATAAGTTGCATTATTTGTTGATATACTTTTTCTGAATCCAGACTGATCACTGACAAGTATGTTATATTCAAGGTGTTCATACAGTCTGTTGAACATGACTTTTTCAAGAACTTTTGAAAAAGTTTGCAAGAGAGATATAGGTCTATAATTTCAAACATTATTGTTTGCCTGTTTTGAAAAGAGGTTTAACAGTTGAGAATTTCATCCTATCAGGGAAAATTCCTGTCATTAGACACTCATTGCATAAATAACTACAGGGCTACTAATATGTGAAGAACATGGTTTTAAGATTTTTGTATTTATTTCATCATAACCAGAAGAATTCTTCATTTTAAAAGAGTCAATTTTATTTATTTCAAAAGGTATAGTTAAATTGACTTTAAATGTAGGCACTACATTTGTAAAACTTAATCTCAAAAATTCTAGTGCTGCATCTTTACTTCCATAATTTTTTTTTTAATTCAAAAAGAATTTATTAAACATTTCTGCAATTTCGTGAGGTTTGGTAATTTCATGATTGTCAACACTGAGTGTTATTGAAATGAAATGTGTAGTGTTTAATGCCCGCTTTTACTACATACGGCACCGCAGGCAGTGACACTGATGATACATGAGATGAAGATGGAGCACCGGGGGAATGAGATGGCGGAGGAAACTGAAGGTCCCGGAGAAAACCCTTCCCAGCGCCATGTTGTCCACGACAAATCTCACTTTGCGGTCGCCTGGGATCGAACCCGGGACACCTTGGTGAGAGCCAAGTGCTCTAACCACTGAGCCACGGCGCAGCCGGAGTGTTATTGAGTAATTTTATAATGAATGTTTACCTGTTTCAGTTTTTATTATTGTCCAAGTGGTTTTTATTTTACTATCCAAGTGCTGAATTAGTTTTTTATAATGCAATACTCTGGCTGCTTTTATTACCTTCTTTAAAAGGTTGGATTACTTTTTGTAGTAGTTTTTTAAATCTAAATTGTTACTGGCTTAACTTGCTGATATAGTTCTCTTCTGTGCCTGCATGAGGTTCTAATCCCTAAGTGATCCAGGCATTGTCTCTTTTGAAGTTAAATTATTATTATTTTATTTTTTTTTTATTTTTATTTTTTTTATTTTATTTATTATTTTTTTTTTTTACTTAAATGGGAAGCAAAATTCAAAGTGAGTTTTAAAGCAGTGAGGAAAGCTATTATATTTATTGTTGGTTCCATGAGTTTCATAAGTTTCCATGATTCAAGTTGAAGGTTTTTGCTAAATTCGTTCAGAGTATGTTCATTTATTTCCCTATATTTCTGATATGTGTATTTAGGTTTGAATTTTAAATTTATCTTATATGTTATAAATCCATAGAATTTGCACATCATGATCTGACAGTCCATTAGATTTTAATGAGATAGAGCAAAATTTAGTTATATCTGACTTTACAATTATATTATCTATATCTGTGGATGAATTATTTTAGATTCTTGTTAGAAAGTTAACTGTATGTGTATGTGGTGTATCATAAATAAAGAGCTAAGCTGTTCCCTTTGAAGACTCAATTTCAAATAATCCACATTTATGTTACCACATATGATTAATTCTCTTTCTGTTTTAAATAAAAAGTACAGAGCATATTCTAATTGCTTTATAAATATTTGAAAACTTCTTAAGGGAGACTGATAATGGACTATTATGACTCAATATTACAAATAGAAGCATATAAAATTATTTGTGGTTGGTTTATTGACACTCGTCACTTACTTTTTCATATATTTATGAGAGACTAGTTTCAAAGGCCCTGGCCTCCATTTTCAATCTCTTCCCAACTGGCAACTGTTATCTGCTCTCTCTGGTGGTGGAACTATGAACTTTTTTGTCAAATTATCTGCTGGCGGGATTTCAAAGTTCATTACGCGATCCTTATTTTTCCAGATGAATATGTTCTCCCATGTTGTCAATCTATTTTGGTTTATCACTCCTTTTAATAATTTTGGATTTGGATCAATGTCATGGTTTTCATTCCAAAAATGAAATGCTACTGCTGACTTGTCTTCTTGTTTCAATCTGATGTTTCTAAAGTGTTCTTTGACTCTGGTTTTTAAATTTCTCTTTGTTTGACCTATGTAGCATTTTTCACAATTCTTGCAATTTATTTGGTATATTCCAGATTTGTTACCTGAAGGAATTTCATCTTTTGTTTTTGAATTTAGTAATTTTAAAATTGAGTATCTATTAGTAGGTGCCAAGATGATATTTTGTTCCTTGAATATCTTTTTAAATTTATTAAATGTTTTTGGATGATATGTGAATGAACTGAATATGCTGTTGCTTTCTTTTTCTTTAATAAATGTGGTTGTTTCCTTAATGGTTTTCTTTAGTTTAGATTTTCTAATTTTCTTCAACACCAAACTTTTGTTGTATCCGTTTTCTTCTGCTATGTGTATTATTGCTTTTTGTTCCTTGAAATATTCTTCTTTTTCCATGGGTATGTTGACTAGTCTGTGTGTAAGGCTGTTTATTATTGCATGTTTATGTGTAATTGGGTTGTGGCTATTATTTTTTATATAATTTTCTGAATGTGTTGGCTTCCTGTAAATTCCAAATTTTATTTTTGTATCATTCCTGATGATATTTAGATCCAAGAAAGGTAGTTGTCCATTGATTTCCTTTTCTATTGTGAATTTGATAGTCCTTTCTTGCAGATTGAGTAATTTTAATGCATCATCTAAATGTTTACTTGGTACAATTGCAAAGATGTCGTCAACATATCTATACCAAATCTTGAAGATCAATGGGAAGGACTTTTTAATTTGTGTTTCAAATGCACTCATAAATAAGTTAGCCAAAAAAGGTGAAAGTGGATTGCCCATTGATAGTCCTGATTTCTGCTTGTAGTGTTTTCCATTAAAGCTAAAGAAGTTTTGTTCAATGCATATTTTTGTTAGAGAAATATATTCTTCTGCTTCTATTGCTTCCATATCAATTGTAGCTAGCCATTTTTTTAACACCGTCTGCAATTTTTCTGTTGGTATGCTTGGAAATAAAGATGTGACATCAAATGAAACCAGTCTGTCATTTTTGTCCAAATTTATATCTTTGATTTTTTCTACTAAATCTAAAGAGTTTCTTAAATTTGCACTTTCAAATTTTGGAAAACTATTAAATTTACTTAGTAACCATTTGGCCAAATTATATGTGGGGGCATTTATGCTACTAGTAATAGGTCTCATGCCTTTCCCTGTTTTATGAATTTTTGGCAGCCCATATACTCTTGGTAATGTTGGATTATCTACTTTAATTTTGTGCAATTCTTTTTTGTTGATTATTTTGCTCTCTTTTAGCGTTTTATTTGTGGTTTCAATGCAGTACTTTAATGGATTAGTTTCTACTTTTTGGTAATTACTGTCTTCTAACAAATCTTCCATCCTCTTTGTGTATTCTTCTTTTTCCAGAATTACTAGTTTATTTCCCTTGTCTGCTTTAGTATAAATAACCGGTTTCTTTTTAAGAGCTTTTATGATTTGGTTACTAAAATTCTTTTTCTTTTCATTTTTAATCTCTTCTACTATTTTGGAGCATTTGTTTTTTACTGTGTTTTTACTTTCTTCATTAAGTGTTCTTCTCCATTCTCCATTCAGTTTCTCCATTCAGTTCATTCACATATCATCCAAAAACATTTAATAAATTTAAAAAGATATTCAAGGAACAAAATATCATCTTGGCACCTACTAATAGATACTCAATTTTAAAATTACTAAATTCAAAAACAAAAGATGAAATTCCTTCAGGTAACAAATCTGGAATATACCAAATAAATTGCAAGAATTGTGAAAAATGCTACATAGGTCAAACAAAGAGAAATTTAAAAACCAGAGTCAAAGAACACTTTAGAAACATCAGATTGAAACAAGAAGACAAGTCAGCAGTAGCATTTCATTTTTGGAATGAAAACCATGACATTGATACAAATCCAAAATTATTAAAAGGAGTGATAAACCAAAATAGATTGACAACATGGGAGAACATATTCATCTGGAAAAATAAGGATCGCGTAAGGAACTTTGAAATCCCGCCAGCAGATAATTTGACAAAAAAGTTCATAGTTCCACCACCAGAGAGAGCAGATAACAGTTGCCAGTTGGGAAGAGACTGAAAATGGAGGCCAGGGCCTTTGAAACTAGTCTCTCATAAATATATGAAAAAGTAAGTGACGAGTGTCAATAAACCAACCACAAATAATTTTATATTAATTTTGACGTCACTGTTACTAAATTCCTCCAAACACACATCAAGTATAGGCAAATAAGTCTTGAGGAATAACCAAATGGAGTTAAAGTGTGGAACAAGGAACATGGATACCACCAACAAGGTAGGATTTGGACATGTATCAATTGAAATCATACAGGATATAAAACTTTTCGAAAAATTACAGGAAAAAAGAAGAAAAATTGCAGCGGACATAAGATTTATAAATTTATGTATCAAGAAAAAAGTAGTACCGAATTTCGTAAGAAAAATAGTAAAATTTGATAAAAATAGTAGACAAACAAAAAGCAGCAGAGAGAAAAGTATTAATTGTAGAAAAGAATAAACACTATAGAAATAAAAACACGCTAGAAATAAAATTGTACAATTTGCATCAAAAACTTACGAAACAATTAGGAAGTATATTTTGGGAAAATTTTGAAAACAATTTATTAGCATATCTTAATAGAAAAATGAAGACAAAAACAGCAAAGTTAAAGAATAAATTAAAAAATTTATGCCAGAAAGCAGGCACTTTTAAAAAGATAAATCAAAAAGACAAACATAACCTAAAAGATCATCTAAACAATGTGGTAAACCTATCAAACCAAAATTTTACAAAAACAGAACTGAATATGCTGAATCTAGGTTTAAAGACATGTGTAGATTATTCCAACCAAATTGAAGATTACATTGCTGACATCCAAATTGCTACACAAACACTTAATGAAGAAAGTAAAAACACAGTAAAAAACAAATGCTCCAAAATAGTAGAAGAGATTAAAAATGAAAAGAAAAAGAATTTTAGTAACCAAATCATAAAAGCTCTTAAAAAGAAACCGGTTATTTATACTAAAGCAGACAAGGGAAATAAACTAGTAATTCTGGAAAAAGAAGAATACACAAAGAGGATGGAAGATTTGTTAGAAGACAGTAATTACCAAAAAGTAGAAACTAATCCATTAAAGTACTGCATTGAAACCACAAATAAAACGCTAAAAGAGAGCAAAATAATCAACAAAAAAGAATTGCACAAAATTAAAGTAGATAATCCAACATTACCAAGAGTATATGGGCTGCCAAAAATTCATAAAACAGGGAAAGGCATGAGACCTATTACTAGTAGCATAAATGCCCCCACATATAATTTGGCCAAATGGTTACTAAGTAAATTTAATAGTTTTCCAAAATTTGAAAGTGCAAATTTAAGAAACTCTTTAGATTTAGTAGAAAAAATCAAAGATATAAATTTGGACAAAAATGACAGACTGGTTTCATTTGATGTCACATCTTTATTTCCAAGCATACCAACAGAAAAATTGCAGACGGTGTTAAAAAAATGGCTAGCTACAATTGATATGGAAGCAATAGAAGCAGAAGAATATATTTCTCTAACAAAAATATGCATTGAACAAAACTTCTTTAGCTTTAATGGAAAACACTACAAGCAGAAATCAGGACTATCAATGGGCAATCCACTTTCACCTTTTTTGGCTAACTTATTTATGAGTGCATTTGAAACACAAATTAAAAAGTCCTTCCCATTGATCTTCAAGATTTGGTATAGATATGTTGACGACATCTTTGCAATTGTACCAAGTAAACATTTAGATGATGCATTAAAATTACTCAATCTGCAAGAAAGGACTATCAAATTCACAATAGAAAAGGAAATCAATGGACAACTACCTTTCTTGGATCTAAATATCATCAGGAATGATACAAAAATAAAATTTGGAATTTACAGGAAGCCAACACATTCAGAAAATTATATAAAAAATAATAGCCACAACCCAATTACACATAAACATGCAATAATAAACAGCCTTACACACAGACTAGTCAACATACCCATGGAAAAAGAAGAATATTTCAAGGAACAAAAAGCAATAATACACATAGCAGAAGAAAACGGATACAACAAAAGTTTGGTGTTGAAGAAAATTAGAAAATCTAAACTAAAGAAAACCATTAAGGAAACAACCACATTTATTAAAGAAAAAGAAAGCAACAGCATATTCAGTTCATTCACATATCATCCAAAAACATTTAATAAATTTAAAAAGATATTCAAGGAACAAAATATCATCTTGGCACCTACTAATAGATACTCAATTTTAAAATTACTAAATTCAAAAACAAAAGATGAAATTCCTTCAGGTAACAAATCTGGAATATACCAAATAAATTGCAAGAATTGTGAAAAATGCTACATAGGTCAAACAAAGAGAAATTTAAAAACCAGAGTCAAAGAACACTTTAGAAACATCAGATTGAAACAAGAAGACAAGTCAGCAGTAGCATTTCATTTTTGGAATGAAAACCATGACATTGATCCAAATCCAAAATATTAAAAGGAGTGATAAACCAAAATAGATTGACAACATGGGAGAACATATTCATCTGGAAAAATAAGGATCGCGTAATGAACTTTGAAATCCCGCCAGCAGATAATTTGACAAAAAAGTTCATAGTTCCACCACCAGAGAGAGCAGATAACAGTTGCCAGTTGGGAAGAGATTGAAAATGGAGGCCAGGGCCTTTGAAACTAGTCTCTCATAAATATATGAAAAAGTAAGTGACGAGTGTCAATAAACCAACCACAAATAATTTTATATTAATTTTGACGTCACTGTTACTAAATTCCTCCAAACACACATCAAATAGAAGCATTATTAACAGTGAAGTTTTCTTCATGTTGAAGTTTTGTTGAGTCACACTTGTTTACACTCACCTTCACTTATTATTTTTAAAAACGCTGGAACGTTTTCCAGGACATTCCAGCTTTTTTAAAAATAATAAGTGAAGGTGAGTGTAAGCAAGTGTGACTCAACAAAACTTCAGCATACTATGACTAAGTTCATATGACTTCAATTTAACTGAACTGCACTGTTTTATTTTCAGCAAACCTGAGGAAGATTCTTAAGCTGATTCTTGACAGTCAGGACGATGATGAGAGAGACTCCCATCTTGGGAAACTACAGCCAATCATCACAGCAACGGATATTGCTACAGATGAATGTGATTTTGGAACTGGCCTAGAGTTAGGTTTAGATCTGTTCACGTATGGTGGGGAAGTGTTCCATAGTACAATACTACATCTTCTCAATACAGCTTACCCACTCCTTCAGCGTGAAGAGTTTTCTAAAATAATACAGGTAAATCTCACATTATCAGTGTTACTCTGCTTTGGAATGATTCTTATAAAAATTCAACCTCAGTACTGCAGAAACAAATAGAATTCCAAAGGAATACCATTAGATATGCATAATGTAGTGGGAGATAGCATATCCCAAGTGTAAATCTTGGTTAGGTGAGGTAAGGTAAGGCTTTTCCAGAGTTTTCATTCATCCTTAAACATGAATGTCAAGTAACTCTGGGCTCTATGGACCCAGGCCCACTTCAGCATCAATTTATTCATTTCATTATTGCTCAATATGACCTAAATAAGGATGTTAAACCTTATTTAAAAAATCTACAGTGCTGAACACACATGACTTCCTTTATTCTTGTATAAACTATTCTTACAAACATTTGTGCCTCTATGTCCTTCAAGTTAATCGAGATGAACATTATCTTCTTGCTAATTTGTAGGTACAAGGGAAATATTGGAATACAGTAGGCTTAGTAAAATATTCAAATGTTTTAAAGCGAGTTGTTATGTGATGTCTTTGAAATTCCTTTCTCATTGCTTGGCCAAGAGATAAAAAAGAACTGAATGTCTTCCCATGAGGAAAGTATGGGTATTGCAAAATTCAGATATACGAGGTGTGTTCAATTTATAACACCTCCTATTTCTTTTTCCAGGACTGGGACCAGATAGGTACTTTTTTTTTTTTTTTTAATGTGGACTCTTTCTGAATGCATGACAGATGGCAGCACTGTACGATGCATAGAACTCTAGTGGCAGCGATGAGAGTTAGGACTGTTTTTTATACTTAAAATGGCGACGTTTTCATTGCAGGAACAGTGTGTAATAATACGGTTTCTCCATTTTTGTGATGTGACACCTATTGAAATTTGTCAGTTGAGTGAGGCATGTGGTGATGGTACCATGGATGTGTCTAATGTGCATTCCTGGGTGCGACAGTTGAAGGTAGAACATTGTGTGATAACAAACCAAGACAGTTGCAGACATCGCCCCCAAAATTGGCATTTCCATTGGATCTGTGCACACAATCCTGTATGAAGATCTGAAAATGCTCACTCAGCGATCCTCCAAAACAACGTTCTTCACTCGCTGGATCATGTCGTCGGACCGGCTGGTGCGAGGCTGTGACTGCCTTGGTTTGTTGTCACATGATATTCTGCCTTCATTGAACTGTCGCACCCAGGAACGCACATTAGACACATCCATGGTACCATCACCACATGCCTCACTCAACTGGCAATGAATTTCAATAGGTGTCGCACCACAAAAATGGAGAAAACGAATGATTACATGCTGTTCTTGTAATGAAAGCATCGCCATTTTAAGTATCAAAAAAAGTCCCAACTCTCGTTGCTGCCACTAGAGTTCTATGCACTGTACACTGCTGCCATCTCTGTCATGCATTCACAAAGAGTCCACGTGTATTTAAAAAAAAAAACAGAAGTTCCTATCTGGTCCCAGTCCTGAAAAAAAATGGGAAGTGTTATAACTTGAACACACCTCATATAACAAGAAACATCTGGGAAATGGTGAAATATTTTGGAATATCTTGGAAATCTTCACAAAAATAATAAATTTGATATAAATTGTATGCTTTAACAAATTTTAATTTCCTGTATAATAAGATTTTGTCTCTTACGGTTTACCAGTTATGCAGAAGTCATCCTAGATGAAGAAGGCTTCTGAGGACATTCCCAGAATTCAAAATATATATTTCATTTATCATGAAAATATCTTAAACATATGGCATTTTAAACAATATCGTGAGATCCGTTTTTGAGAAAATAAATTTCTTGTTAAATATTCCATGAAAATAGTAATCCGGTGTAGGGGGATTTTCTTGGAAATCTTCGTGCCACATCCTTGAAAGGTGCCAAACTTAAATACCAAGTTTGAGCTGAAGAAGTTAGGAAGGTCCTAACAAAACAAGTTCTAGGTAAACACTAGCAGTATATGGAACATTGAGTACTAGTTCAACTCAAAATTATACTAACCAAGTTTAGTATTTAATCTTGTTTCAATTTCTTACGCTGTTCACACACACACACACTGTTTTTTTTTTTAAATCAGGGGACCTCAAAATGTGCAATTCCACTAAAATCTCACTTTACAATTTTTGGGTGAAATGCACTTCCCCCTGCTTGTAAGTAATAGAGAAGCTGAAAACACAGAATAAATATAATTCGTACTACTTTATGTCCATTATATTCAAAAAAACTATTTGTAGTCAGTTTTTTTGACACTTCATCACTTACATTTGTATCTTATTGAGGTACTAGTTTTGGAATGTGTCGCCTTCCATTTTCAACCTCTTTTCAACTAATGTCTGCTCTCTTCTCTCTGGTGGTAGAACTATGAACTTTTTGTCAAATTATCTGCTGGTGGTATTTCAAAGTTCTTATTTTTGAATTTAGCAATTTTAAAACTGAGTATCTATTGGTAGATGCCAAGATGATGTTTTGTTCCTTAAAAGTCTTTCTGAATTTATTAAATGTTTATTCCAGGTTCTCTTGGACTTTAAGCCAGGTGTAGATGTGGTGATGCACCAATGTTTCAAGAGCATACATTGTTCCCATAATTCCAGGTTCTCTCGTGCTTCAAGCCAGGTGTAGATGTGGTGATGCACCAATGTTTCAAGAGCATACATTGTTCCCATAATTCCAGGTTCTCTCGGGCTTCAAGCCAGGTGTAGATGTGGTGATGCACTAATGTTTCAAGAGCATACATTGTTCCCATCTTCAAGTTATGCTGAATGATTAAAACTGGTGTTATGCCTATGTTTATGTGCTGTGACCAGTTTTAATCATTCAGCATACCTTGAGGTGGGAACAATGTATGCTCCCAAAACATTGTTACATCACATCTACACCTGGCTTGAAGCCCAAGAGGACCTGGAATACTCACGCCGCCTGGAAAGCTGCAACTCTTATTTTAAATGTTTTTGGGTGGTATGTGAATCCACTGAATATGTTGTTGCTTTCTTTTTCTGTAGTGAATGTGGTTGCTTCCTTAAGTGGTATCCATTTTCTTCTGCTGTGTGAAGTATGGCTTTTTCTTCTTGGAAGTATTCTGCTTTATCCATTGGTATGTTGACTAGTCTGTGTGTAAGACTGTTTATTGTTGCATGTTTATATATAATTGGGTTATAGCTATGATTTTTATGTAATTTTCTGACTGTGTTGGCTTCCTGTAAATTTGACATTTTATTTTTGTCTCATTCCTGATTATATTTAGGTCCAAGAAAGAGAGATGTCCATTGATTTCCTTTTCTATTGTAAATTTGATAAGTCTTTTCTTGCAGACTGAGTAATTTTAATGCATCATCTAAATGTTTATTTGGAACTATTGCAAAAGTGTCATCAACATATTTATATCAAACTTTGAAGATCCTTGGGAAGGCTCTTTTAATTTGTGTGGGTTGCCCATTGATAACCTTGATTTCTGCTTGTAGTATTTCCCATTAAAGGTGAAGAAGTTTAGTTGAATGCATAATTTTGTTAATGAAATGTATGCTTCTGCTTCTACTCTTTCCATTTCCATTGTAGTTCACCAGTTTTTTAATAGTGTCTATAATTTTTTGTTGGTATGCTTAAGAATAATGATGTGATAGCAATTATTGGTTTCGTTTAGTTCTGGCTGGGGGTCAAATTCAAAATATAACCACGCAAAACCCTTAAAAGTGAATCTCAGAAACTATTTGTGAAGCTATGCATTAAGGAATGCCTCACCTTTCTAAGGCATGGCAGTGTTTTAAGCAGCTTAAGTCATCTTAACACCACAGGCTATGCCTCAGCAGCCTGCTGTTCTCCTGTTACCACTGTTGGCATAAATCACATGCCTGTTGCTGATGCTTCCACTCAGACAGACTTGCCAACAAGTACTCTTCTATTGCATTGTGCCACATCTGCACCGCAAACTACAACTTCAGCCATGCAGACTCAGCTCCCAAGCCATCACCAAAAAGTACTAAAACTGTGTTGCCCATAAAAATATCATTCCTGGCCTAAACTAGATCACGCTGGGGCTACTCTTTTTAAGTCCTGATCTTGCTCCATGAACTGCCGGGATCTTCAGATTCCTGGGTATCAGAGTAGTCACAAAAGAAAGACAATTTTAGAGTCGTCAGTCCGAAGTCTGCCAAGGCATAAAATAAAAGACCTTTCATTAATTTCTTTCTCTTCTTGGAATAATCCAGTGGAAAATTTAATTGCTTCCAGATGAGTGGCGCTGTATACAGTTGGAGTGCATCTGTTTCACTATCTGCCACCACTCATTGTTCTATGAGAGAGGTATATTAGAGCTCTTGTGGCACAGCTCCCCTCACTGCTGCTTTTCCTAGGAAATCTGAATGCCAAACATCTCTCTGGGGCTCCAATATTTAGGATTTTTGTGGGTGGCTTATTGCAAGCATTTGCGATATGTCTGGTTGCTTTCGTTAAATAGGTGTATCCCTCCCTTCTTATCCGCTTGTGGCACAAATTCCGTTTTAGACCTTCATTTGGCAGTGATGATCACCCCATTGGCAGTCACCATTATCCTGTAGCTTAAAAGACGTCCTCACTGTATTATTTCCAAGGCTGACAGAAATTTCATTCCCTCATACAGGATTTACTTGTCTTTTAGTTTTAGGAATTCTTTTAGTTATTTTAGTTTTTCTTTTGTAGTCTTTAACATTTCAACATGGATTAAATTTAAAGGGAGTCGATTAATGACACTAAACAACACTTACTTTTAAATTTTTCTGGAACATGTTTCAGAGACCTTGCCTCCATCCTCAACCGGCCATCGACTGGTTCTCATTGATGTAGTTGACGATATTTTGTCATAGGTCTCCTCTGGTGGTGGTTCAAGGAACTTGCTGAACAAATCTTTCTGGGGGATGTCGAAATTGAATACTTTGTTTCTATTTTTCGAAATGAAGATTTGTTCCCATGTGGATAGTTCTTGTTTTCCTGATGTATGTTTTAGTAGTTTTGGTTCTGGATTTATGTTGTGGTTTTTTTTCCCAAAAATGCGTGGCAACGGCTGATTTTTCTAATTGTTAATATTTTATTTTTCTAAAGTGTTCCTTTGCTCTTGTTTCTAAATTTCTATTTTCCAATATAAATTTGACTACAGTCACTGGAAAAACAGAAAGACATATTGGAAAAACCAAAAGAAATTTAGAAACAAGAGCAAAGGAACACTTTAGATACATAAAATATAAACAATAAAAATCAGCCGTTGCCACGCATTTTGGGGGAAAAAATCACAACATTAATCCAGAACCAAAACTACTAAAATATACATCAGGAAAACAAGAACTATCCACATGGTAACAAATCTTCATTTCAAAAAATAGAAACAAAGTATTCAATTTCGACATCCCCCAGAAAGATTTGTTCAGCGAGTTCCTTGAACCGCCACCAGAGGAGACCTATGACAAAATATCGTCAACTACACCAATGAGAACCAGTCGATGGCCAGTTGAGGATGGAGGCAAAGTCTCTGAAACATGTTCCGGAAAAATTTAAAAGTAAGTGTTGTTTAGTGTCATTAATTGACTCCCTTTAAATTTAATTTATTATAACAACACTTACAAGAAAGGAATTTCAACATGGGTTTTTTTTTTCTTTTCTTTTCGGTGTTATATTTAAAGTTTTAATTTTATCATGAGCTCCTTTTAGCGACAAAATGATAAGTTTTGACTTCAGGCTCAAATGACCTAAACTTAAACTCCACACACTTGCCTACTCACTACAAGTGCTTATTCCTCTATCTGCTTATGTTAAACAATGTAAACATTATCTTATTGTTAATTTTGTTATAAGTGCAAGGGATATGGGAATACGGTAGACTTTAAGCAAGTCAAATCTTCTAAGAGTTGGTCAGTGTGTGATTGCTTTTAAATTCCCTTCTCTTTACATAGCTAAGAAAGAAATGAAAGGGAATTGGAAATGAATGTTAACTTTCCAATAGAGAAAAGTATATATTGAAAACGGTTGACACCACAAAAATTTAATTGTTATAAATTGTATGCCTTGATGAGATTTACATTTTTTGTGCAGTAAGTTTGTCTATCTCTTATGGTTTACCAGTTTTCCCAAAGCATCAGGAATGTAGTGGATTTCAGAGACTTTTCCCAGAAAATTCAAGATATACGTTTCATTTATCTTGAACATATCCTTTAATGAAATTGTTAAGCCATTTTTGATAAAATAAAAATTTTCTAAAAGTCTTCCATATAAAGGATAATTTGGGGTAAGGAAATTTTCTTGAAAAATCTTTGTCACATCTTTGGAAGATACTGAAGTTAAATTCCAAGTTCAGTATTTATCCAACTTTTCATTTTTTAGTTATGCTGTTCACAGACACACCCATGGTCCTTCTTTTCCCTGGTGAACTTCGTAGACTGCTTTGTTTTGTATTTCAGGGGAAGAGTACAAATAACAGAGTTCATTTTTTAATTACACTATGTTGAAGTCCTGTCCATAATAAATAAGTAAAGTCTTAAATGCACACTCTGGGAAAGTCTCCTTTTCCACGTATAAAACATTGTCCAACAATGATAGGAACTGTAGTTGGTCTTTATCCAAGAATCTGTTGGTTATTTGGCAAAGTATTGTATCTATGATCTCATAAAATATTAGTTGATACAATTATTTTGTGTCATTTTCTCCTTTATCCAGTTTCAATCTCTTTGAAGGTATTGGTGTTTTATAGCAATCTTGATCAGATTCTATCCTTCATCAAATTAATTGGTCAAAATTGTCATGTAAGTCTTTCATACTGTTTTTGAAGTTACTGAGTTTTTACTTGCAGAAAGCAATAACAAACATATTTTTCTAAAGGATGTAAACAAAAAATCAGGCTTAGGAAGTACAAGTGAAAACACCAAAAGTAAGGATCTGAAATCAAAGCTTAGAAGGTTCTGATGGTAGCCCAATGCACAAACACTTGTTTCAGCATCTCATTCATCCTCATCTTCTGCCATTAATTTAATTAGGACGTCAGATTCAGTCTTCAAGTTGAAAATGAGATTATTTATTCTGCTTTTATAGTTCTATTTTGTGGCAGACACTGATGGAATGAATTTTTTCACTTCATTGTCTAAAGCTTCTGTTCTTTTGGATGATTTTTAAAAATGTAGACATACCTGACATTAAAACTAAAAGTGAATCGAAACGATATTGACACATTGCTTCACACACACTATTTTTCACAGGACATGTTTCAAGAGCTGTTGCTTCCATCTTCAGCTGAGTCTCGACTAATGCAAATTGTAGTGGTTTCCTCTTTCTCCATATCGTCGATAGATGGCATGATGTATTCGTCAAAGATGTCCGGTGGCAGAGTTTTGATATTCATGATTCTATGACGATTTTTATTAATGAAGATTTTTTCCCATACAGAAAGATGAATGGTATGATTAACATATTTTATTAAAGCTGTCTCCAAGTTAATGTCATGTCTGGTATTCAAAAACTGAAAAGCAACTGCTGATTTTTCTATTTCAATATTTTTAATGATTCTTATATGTTCTTTAGTTCTGATGTCAATATTTCTTTTTGTTTTTCCTATATATATATTTAATTTACAGTAGTCAAGACTCAGTTGATGATGGGAGCAACAGCTCTTGAAACATCTCTTGTGAAAAACAGTGTGAGTGAAGCAATATGTCAATATCTTCTCGATTCACTTTTATTTTAACTGTACTTCACTCTCTCTATGCGTTTTTCAATTTTTATACTTTAATACTTGACACTGTTTGAAAAAATACTCTGCACTTCTTTGTCTGACTGGTTGATTGCTTCAAAACTGAATCTTGTGGCCATAGCAGTGCACAAATAAAGCTTGTTCATATTTCCCTCTAACAATTTACTGTAAACCTTTATGCTATCTAACCATCACAGCTGCACACCATATGTTTATGCTATGAGTTCCCTGCCAGATTTGAATTCCTCCATGAGTTTGAACAAATGCTTGGACAAACTGCTGTGTTGTCACTACTGATGTCACAAAACCCTACAAATCTTTTTTAAAACAAGCCCTCTGGTGTGACATAACAAAGAACCGTTAATAGTTCAGATTTATTTGATACATCAGTGGTTTCGTCCATGATTACTGATATAAAACTTGACTCAGTCACTTCATTCTTTATTTAATAAATCAAAACAGAAATAACCTCAATAATGTCATTGTGAATGTCATTTGACGTACCTGAAAAAACAGTCTCAGTCCTTAGATGTTCCTCTAAATCATCACCTATTTGAGCAGTTAGGTGTAAGAGCACTATGTATTTACCTCTGTTATCCAAATTTTCGGACTTGCACTACCCCAAATGGAAGTTCTTGCTGAGCTAAATAGCAAACAGCATTTATCAATCGCCCTATTATATACCTATTTCTTTTCACACCTTCATTATGCTTTTCAACTGAATTCATAAATGATTCACTCAAAAGAAGTGTCAATTCTTGTTTTTCCAAACTTGACTAACTTACAATGTACAAATATAAGTTTTGGAATTTACTTGATGAACCCTCAAGGTACAAAAACTATCCATGTTACTGATGCCATCTGTTGTCTACTCATTCTTTTTATTAGCAAAATGCTGGCATGACCAACAAAATAGTTGCAATATCACACAGCCAATGAAACTCGTTATACCAAATGCTGTTATAATGCCTTTCAAAATCCACGTATGATTTAGTTTTCAAAGATTTAAGATCCGGAGTTAGTCTTCCAGTTTAAATTAGGTGACATTTTTCACCAAAAGTATGGGAACTTAAGGACCAGTTTAAAAGGTTTTCTATCACACAATCACAAGTCACTTTTACCTGCAAATTATGATGCCATTCTTCTTATTGTACTTTTAACATTAAATCATTCACCATATATTACTGTTATACATGAAAAATTGACACAAACTTAAGGTTTGCCTTTTCATTGCACTGGTAACAATCGTGCTATAGGCAGAAACAGATCAGTGACAACCCACACAAGTCTATAAGTTCCAAGTTTGCCAGTGAGTGCCATTGGCAGAATAACTAGCTATTTGGAACTGGAGGATTATAGATGACCGGTCTCGGGGGATCTGTCATCGACGGTCCTGGCTGATTGGTCACAAATTAATGTAATTGATACCTGAAAGTTAAATTGCTTAGACTTTCCATTTTTCTTTGAACAAAAAATAATGCAAAATTTGGATACACTTTCTTCAATTTATTAGCTGTTGCTAGTGGTAACAAATGCCCACCTCGGTAGCTTAGATGGTAGCGTGTCTGCCTCACGTTCAAGAGGTCCCGAGTTCGAATCTCGATTAGGGTGAGTTACCTGGATAAGGTTTTTCCCGGGGTTTTCCCTTATCCTGATAGACAAATGTCGGGTAACTCTAAGCTCCATGAACCCCGAACTCATTTGAGCATCACTTCACCCATTTCATTCATCGTCCAATATGACTTAACGTTGGAGTGCGTAAATTACCCCCCCCCCCCCCCCCCTCAAAAAGCAACAAAGGCAACAGTAATGCCAGGCCACTGCAAAATATCCATGATCTATGTTTTCACTTCATTCTTAACACCAGGAGGAAATTAATGTACTGCATGTGCAATAATACATACTTGCTTCATACAGGAGCAGTAATGCATAAACACTTGCATATATTCATAATTCTAAACAGTACATTTAGTTCAAATGGCAGAGTAGCCAATAAATTACATTTCATAATACCTTTCACATTAGATTTGCTTTTGCTACAAGGAATCTCATTAAAAATTAGGTTAGGTGACTTATTACATAGAAAAAAAAAAAACCTGAGTACATATTTAAACTTTGTTCCTATAGCAAACAAGGAAGATGGGTACTACCTTATGCTGAAAAGTATTATATGCCATATCACTGACTAGGAACACCTTTGACCTTGAAGGCCACGTCATGGCTGAGTGGTTAGACCTATTGGCTGTCACCAAGGCAGCCCGGGTTCGATTCCAGGTGATCGCAAGGTGAGATTTGTGGTGGACAACAAAAGTGTGATTTGTAGCACTGGGGCAGGTTTTTCCCGGGCTCCCTGCTTTCCCCCGCCATCTCATTCCACCAGTGCTCCATCTTCATCTCATGTATCATCAGTGTCAGCAGCTGCAGTGCCGCATGTAGTAAAAGCGGGCGTTTAACACTAAAAGTTTCATTTCATGTTGACCGTGAAGGTTTGAAACCGCACAGCAACATGCTTAGAATAACAACCATTAAAACAACACACACCATGCAAAATTCCATACTTGTCTACTGGCACCATTATAAGTAGTATAAGCTGTTTATCAGAAGAGTTGCTAATTTTGTAAGACTGCAGTGTGCTGAACCACAAGGTACATGATCCTTATTTAATCATCAAACTTCACTCTGTAATTTACAATCAATTTACTGCATCAAAGTATAAACCTATGTTGCAATATGCTTGGCGACCTGCAGATTATGACATTGGCATACCCATATCATTATTTGCAAATGTAATAGTGGGGCTTTTCATATTGGACTGTGTGAATGTGAAATGAAATGTGATAACTTGATTTCAGTGAGGTGTGAAAATTGTTCTCTTACTCTTTGTTTTAATCACTTCATTGAAATCCTGCATCTGCACTTTGACTGTAAGGTGTGTAGTATATGTGTGTTTTGTACAAGTACCTTAAGTAGAGGGCTTTTAGCACTGTTGGTTGAAAATAATTACACCGTGACATTGAATTACGTATAATTTCCCTCCAATGGTATTGATAACTTGTTACTTTCTCTCCATTAAATGTCACTGAAGGAGAATGCAATGTTTTGCATGGAAATGACATGGACGGCTGTTTTGTTTATGATTGTTATTCTAAGCATGTTTTCATGCAATTCCAAATGTTTGAAGTCAGAGGTGTTTCTTGTGAGCATTGGTCAAGTTATCAGAGTAGGTAAGTTGTTATTTAACACATGTTAAATGGCATTAAAGAAGTGCCAGTTGTCAAACAATTGTGTTAATGAAATACAAATTTAATTTTGTTACCTAAATTTGCTTTGAATTTCCTATCAGTAAAGTGTTCTTTATGTGGTCTGTAAGCACTTTGCAGCTGTATCATCCTTATTCACCTATCTGGGTGCAAAATTCCTTCATATTCTTTATCAAAGAATTGCATACTTCCCATTTTGTTTCTCTGCTCTTGCTTTGCACTTTAGTACAACATTAGTAGCATTTAAAATTAAAAGAAATGAAGGTATCTCATTTTTACATAGTGACTCAAATATTAAGTTTTTCAAAGTCTTTAAATTGCTATTTCAAAAACAAATTTTATAAGTTTTATTTAGGTTACTCTGGACACCAATAAACTTGCACATTTCATATAACCTTTGACAAAAAAGATGAGCAGACTCTGGAACCGTACATTTTCCTAAGACCACATCATTTCCACAGCCGGTTACAATGGCATCTCATAATGCATCTCTTAAGCTTCATCCTACTGAATCCTCTCATAATTATAATAATAATGAGAATGTTCACACATTGTGTTGTTTCATATGTTTCGTGCATATCCACATAGGGAATCCCTCCTTTTTTCCCACTATAATGTGTGCAAAAAATTTACTCTCATAATTGACTCATAATTGAATCCCATTTACTAAATGTGCACTGATAGCTGAGCGGTTATATTATGTGTTTCAAATTGGAAGAGTTCTCGCCAGTAGCAAATATTTCCCTCTCTCTCTTGCACACTTGCGAGTGTTCTTGGCGCTAGATGTAAGGGAACGCAAACTGCATTTTCGTAAGTTTTACAATAATGCAGTTGTTGAAATCACAATTGCAACGTGGATATTCGTATATTACGCAAATGGTTTAAATATTTAGTTTAAAATTAATTATAGTTTATGAATTACTTATTTTTCTAATCCAATGAAAATACCAGTGGTGCATCCGCATAGCTTGGAATGTTACTTACGTTAAGAGATAATTCATCATTGTCAGTGTCATCATCTGAGTACTGTAAATTTATGATGATAGGTTCCAAAATCTTGTTACGTGCTATTTCTTTCCAAAAGTCGTCTTGTAGTTTATTTGATGTCTCATACAGCTTTCCCAGTCTTGTTGTGTTCCTTGTCAATTTCTTTGTGAATAAGTCGTTCAACGTCAGTCAGTTTAAAAATATTATTTCTATATGCAACATAACTTGAGCCCACATTAACTCAATTGGATTGTTTTGGCAGTAGTAAGGGAGAAGATAGATCGTATCTCATTCATCTAGCTGATACACTTTTTCATGGAAGAGTAACTGAATAGTACTGCTTTGATCTCTCTAGAGTAAACAGAGATAGGAAGTGTATTGTTTCCTCATCGAATTTAACAAACACCTTGACTTATTCAAAGTGCATATTTCTTTTATCACGTAATGTCAAATGTTTACGTTTCAGTTCTGAGTAATTTCAAATATACGTTCACGCATACATGCCAACCAATAATGATATTCATTACAGTGCTTACGTCGTAATGCATTGTTATAATGTTATCTACTCTATTTGTATTAGGAAAACTATTTGAGATAAAAATATGGGGTTTTTACGGTTATGTTAAATACATTATTCTCTATGTAGAATATGCGTAGTTGTCATGCAGTTTTTGAGATTACTCACTCAGATAAGATGTTCTCCATATCTCCATAAGCGCTTTTCGGTTTAGTTTAGACCATCTTCAGTGGGTGCTGACCAGCTACTGAGGTTGAGAAGAGCCAAACTTTCCAAGAAACATTTCTGGAAACACAACCATGAAATTGGCCAAAGTATACAATTATTAAAACATGTACAAACAATTAACGAACTAGATATTTGGGAAAAAATTTATATCCTAAATAGTGAAACAGAAAACCTATTGAATTTTGAGATACCACCATTAAACAGTGTTTTACAACTTATTAAAAAAGTTAAAAAATCCAACATCGATGTTGTTGAAACCAATTTAAAGAACATAGATCCAGTTGAAATTAATCCATATGTCAACCAATCTAGTTTACTCCAGGAACATATGAGTGAGGAAGCACATCTCCCACAGACAACAAGTAACTTAAATATTGGTCCAGAGAACGAGATGGAAGACGAAATTCATCCGCCACCACAGGTCTACAGTTCAATTGATTCACATCCAGAGAGGAAACGGCTACAACCAGTCAACATCACAGATGACAATCAGTCACCTGTGCCCAGCCACAGTGTTCCAGTCCCAGACGTTGGTATTACAAATCAGACGATAACCAAATGACAATCAACAGGAGTAAAAAAGTTTCTTGGAAAGTTTGGCTCTTCTCAACCTCAGTAGCTGGTCAGCACCCACTGAAGATGGTCTACACTAGACCGAAAAGCGTTTATGGAGATATGGAGAACATCTTATCTGAGTGAGTAATCTCAAAAACTGCATGACAACTACTCATATTCTATATAAAATATATCTCACTTTAACACTTGACAATGTCTTCTTTAAAACATTACTCTCTCCTTCCTCATGGATCAGCTTTTGCAAAATCTGAATTTTTTTGTCTTGGTGCGAATAGTATTTATTTGAGATTGATTAGTTTGGCGCTCATCACACACTACATAGGAGGAATGCAATATGACAACACCGCAGTACTCAGATTGGTTGCTCACCTAGTAGCGCTCCAAGGACCAACATCATCCCATTTGAAACACATAGTAGGCAAGTATGTAGTAGCTAGACCTACAAAGGTTAGAATCCCAGACATCATTTTGATTTTTTATCATAGAAATACGAAATGTATTACACACATTGTGATATAACTTCCAATTGTTAAGGTTTACTTGATTTTATGGCATTTATGCTTGCACATAAGAACTGAAACACTACTGTAATTTCCTTTCATGGAAGGTTTGAAAACAGTGTTGTAATAAATTAAATTTAAAGGTGAGTCGATTAATGACACTAAACAACACTTGCTTTTAAATTTCCCAGAACATGTTTCAGAGGCTACTTTCCTCCATTGTCAACCGGACATTGACTGATTCTCAGTGGTGTAGCTGGTGACATTTTGTTGGTCTCCTCCGGTGGCGGTTCGAGGAACTTGCTGAACAAATCTTCGACATCCCCCAAAAAGATTTGTTCAGCAAGTTCCTCAAACTGCCACCAGAGGAGACCTCAAACAAAATATCTCCAGCTACACCACTGAGAACCAGTCAGTGTCTGGTTGACAATTAAGGAAAGTAGCCTCCGAAACATGTTCCGGGAATTAACTTAGTACCGGGTGTGTAAACCCTCTGCTTCTACTACGGCCCAATTCTACAGAGCATGAATGAGACCAAATGCCTAGTGAAATTTTCACAAGAGGATACTTTGCATTATATGCCAGCACCATTCATAACAGATGAATGAGCCCAAGTGCTTACACAACCAGTATTAAGGCAATTTTCTAATAACATTGTATTTATTTTGAAAATGACAAGAACATGTTTATTTGTGTTTTTCTAAACAAATGGGTTTGAAATATTATCTTCTGTAAGAAAAACATAAGGCATTGCTATTAAAATAACAATAATAAAAAGAAACGTGCACCTCAAGGATTCAAATTCATGTTGGTCTACTTACGAGACACATACCGCTCAGCTACCATGCATACGTCCAATCTGCAAAACATCTATCGCATAGCTTTGAAATGAAGCTAGAGTGGTATCAAAGTGTATATTGGAAAAATTAATTGTTCTTTCACACTAGCCATGTGTAGGTCAAAGTATGGAAGGGTAGAGTCAGACTGAAAACTTCAATGCCATAGCCGGAATTCAAATCATTGAACTTTTCAGTGTGAACACAGCATCAACGAATGCTTCCGATATAATATAAAACTTCACTTATCTTAAAAGAAAATGATGATCATTTTCTTATTGATGAGGATCGCAATTTCGTGAAAACTCATTCACATCATCAGCTCAAACAACCTCGTCAATGTTGCGTTACAAAGTTGTTTGAGCTGATGATGTGAATGAGTTTTCACGAAATTGCGATCCTCATCAATTAATAAGAAAATTTTTATCATTTTCTTTTAAGATAAGTGAAGTTTTATGTTACAAATTATTATATTTGTATATTTGTTGCTTCACTGTAACTAGCTTCATATTTTATGTATATATTATTAGAAAAGTTTATTCTTCTATCTACTTTATGTTAAAACATTGTAGAAATAGGTTTATTATATATTTGCTTGTAGGTACAATGGGAATAAGGGAATATAGTAGGCCTAAGTGCTAGTCATATATTTTAAGAGCTGGTCACTATGTGATCGTATTTGTCATAAAAATATCGTACACATATGGTAATGTAATCAAAATTGTTAGTTATTTTTTAGAAAATCAAAATTTTCAAAACATTTCTATGTAAAGGGTAGTCTGGGATGGGGAGATTTTCTTGAAAATCTTAAGTGCATTCTTGGAGGATTCTGAATTTAAATACTATGTTTGGTCAAAGTATAAACTTGAAAGAAGCGTATAGACAGTGAAGCACAAGTTAGCACAAAAGTGAATCAAGAAGATATTGACACACTGCTTCACTCACACTAGTGAAGCAGTGTGCCAATATCTTCTCGATTTACTTTTGTACTATGTTTGGTGTTTAAGCAATTCTTTGTTTTTAATGTATGCTGTTCTCAGATAGACACAGATATTTTCTAGAAGTGCTTTTTCTGGATTCATGGAGTCACAAAATGTTTATTTGGGATGAAAACTTGATATTGAATATTTAGATGAATTGCAATATCTTCTCTGTGTACTATGTATGTGGTAACAAGTAAAAAATCACTAATCAATGCTTTTTGTGATTTTCAGGCAAATTTGAAGAACCGAAGAAATGGGAGTAACCTCAGTATTGTTTAAGTGATCTAAATCTTTTAGGGAATGAAGACCATTATTATGTGCTCATTCTGTAATTTTGTTTTTTAATAAATGCACATGACTTTAAGCTTCTAATTTCAAGATCCCAGGTTGTAATTCTCTGCTGAATTTCCTTTCCTTTCAGTACCAAAGTCAGGAATTAGGAATTAATATACACTATATGATCAAAAATATCCAGATACCTCCAAAAACATTTATTTTTCATATTCGGTGCATTGTGTTGCCACCTACTGCCAGGTACTCATCTGCAACCTCAGTAGTCATTAGACCTTGTGAGAAAGCAGAATGGAACACACCGCGGAACTCACAGACTTCGAACATGGTCAGGTGATTGGGTGTTACTTGTGTCAGAAGTCTGTATGCGAGATTTCCACACTCCTAAACCTCCCTAGGTCCACTGTTTGTGATGTGAAGTGGAAACGTGAAGGGACACGTACAGCACAAAAGCGTGCAGGCCGACCTCATCTGTTGACTGACAGTGACCACTGATAGTTGAAGAGGGTCATAAAGTGTAATAGGCAGACATCTATACAGACTATCATACAGGAATTCCAAACTGCATCAGGATCCACTCCAAGTACTATGACAATTAAGCGTGAGGTGAGAAAACTTGGATTCCATGGTCAAACAGCTGCTCATAAGCCACACATCATGTGGGTAAGTGCCAAATGACGCCTCGCATAGTGTAAGGAGCATCAAAATTGGACAATTGAACAGTGACAAATCACGGTACACAATGTAGCAATCCAGTGGTCAGGTGTGGGTATGGCAAATGCCTGGTGAACATCATTTGCTAGTGTGTGTACTGTCAACAGTTAAATTGGAGGTGGTGGTGTTATGGTGTGGTCATATTTTTCTTGGAGGGGGCTTGCACCCCTTATTGTTTTGCATGGCACTATGACAGCGCAGGCCTACATTGATGTTTTAAGTACCTTCTTGAAGAGCAATTCAGGGATGGAGATCGAGCACTTGTTCATAATGCATGGGTTATGTCAGTGTGATTACATGACAATAACATCTCTGTAATGGACTGGCCTGCACAGAGTCTAGACTTGAATCCTAAAGCTTGCATCTATACCTCTCCTCAGTTTAGTACTCCTGGAAGAATGGGCTGCCATTCCTCAAGAAACCTTCCAGCACCTGATTGAAAGTAAGCCTACAAGAGTGAAAGCTGTCATCAAAGCTAAGGTTGGGCCAACACCATATTGAATTCCAGCATTACTGATGGAAGGTGCCATGAACTTGTAAGTCATTTTCAGACAGGTGTCAGGATACTTATGATCACATAGTGTATGTTGGATTTAAAGTTAGTTAGTTACTAACACTCCCCACATGGCAACCTTGGCCTTCGGGGTAACCTCACCCCACCAAGTGATGACCGGACCCATTTCTCAGGTGGAGGCACCCAGAGGGCGGTGTCCATTACCTCCGATGATAGGGTGATAGTGAAGATGGTGGTGAGGTGAGAGGACCTACAGTTTTTACTGTGGACTCCGAACCACGTTGGGCATAGGGGATACTTCACATGTGCTAGACAGAGGTGAAGGCGTGGATAGGGCCGACTTAAAATCGCCAACCCCAGAGCCGGGAATCGAACTCGGGACCCTTAGAACGGGAGCCGCGAACGAAACCACCGCGCTACCCCGGCGCCCTGTTGGATTTAAAGTTAAAAAATAAAATTAAAATTACCCAATGATTACATGTGTATGCATGTACGTACTTAAATACATACAAGTTTACAATCAAATGAGACTATCAAGGTGCTAAACTTGCCTTATCCAGGTAAAGTGACTTTTCAGAAACCGTGAAAAACTTATATCTATCAAACGGTTAACATTTTTAAATTCTTTCAATGCCATAATGTTTCCATCATTTTCTTCATTATACATTTTCTTTAAAACCACTCACCAAAAAACCTAGCGGTAAACTAAAATTTAGTTTTGGATAAGGCAAATTTTGTACTTGACGTGGATATGGCAAGTTTTGATGGAGACACAATAATAAATTACAATAAAATACCAACATTTTCACATTTGCTTCTTATTTTTGTTTCACAGTGCTTATGAATGACTTCTCTAAATATTTTTATCGTTATAATCATTTTTGGTCACAAATTTCTTAAAACCCACATTTTCAAATATATTTTTTATCTTTTTTCAGTCATAATGTCCATGAAACACCTACTTAATAGTTTACTTCATAGAAATTAACCATTGTTCATATCACGTAGATACACTGACTTGTAAAATATTGTTACAACTTTACGATATTTATATGATTTAATAAATGTATTTCTCATCCTTCTTTCTTCATTAGCCTGAAAATACGGTCAGGTGGAATGAACGAATAGCCAGGGAAAGATCATTTATCACCTGCACATTCTATAGTGCCTGAATGGCAAGTCATTTATTGCACATGCCTATCATTATAGAACATTTATTCTGACCACAGCAACCATCTACAAATAACCTAACTTTCTCAACTCCAGAAAAAGCAGGTGTGCATAGATGATGTACACTGCTGACACAATTTCATTTGAACCTTTAGACGTTCATTTTCTGTGCAAACAAAGTTAGAAACATTCCATTTTGTCAATGCTGATTTGGATGAACCATGAACAGTGGAGAAGTTATACATGTATAGCTGCCTGCTGTAGTATGAAGCTTGATCCTGTACTTTTGGCAGCACCATGTTCTTCTAACAGTCAAAAGAAAATGTTGCTACTTTATCATCTTTCAGGAGATCAAAATAAGCCTTAGCTCTAAGTTTATGTATTCTTTTAGAAATCTGCAAATTAGAACGTTTGGTCTTATCTGTTTCCAATTTTATCTTCTCATCATACCAAAGACAAAGTGAACTTAATCAGAAACAGGGCTTTTGAAACTGCTTCTGCGTTATACATACTTCATTGATGCTTAATTCACCTGGTAAATATCGTCGTGTTGATGTTTTGCTGCGACAGTAATGAGTGTCAAGCACTTTAAATTTCTGAATAAATTTAATTACTGATTTTCTCTCTCTCTCTCTCTCTCTCTCTCTCTCTCTCTCTCTCTCTCTCTGCACAATGCCTCTTAGGCGTATCAGTTGAATAATAGTTCAGTATTACAGTCTTGTTTAATTTTAGAACTGCAGCTGCAGAAGGCTTTGTGGAATTTCCTTATGTCCTTTGGAGTCAAGCTACTGCATTGGAATTCTTTGGTGTTGTGATTGCAGGAAGGTATACGTGGGCCAAGGCTCACTGAGTGCCTTTAAAAATGGAGACTTATTTAAAACATTCGTTCACTCTGTTATGATACATACCCAGTTGTTAACAACAGGAAAATAAAGCTTACTGTAATTCCATCATACATACCTTTAATATTGGACAAGGCGAGTTCTGCTCTTCACGCATTACAATTGTAGTGTAACACACACTGGATAAGACAAGTTTTGCTTCAAGTTGTAGCATGGATAAGGAGAGTTCTACATCAACTGTTGCCTTGGATTTGAAGAGTTTTGCATTGAACAGCAGTTTTGTGAGCTCTCTGGAAGATGTATTAAACAACTTTTGTTCAAACCTGAGAACTGCAGTAAGAATTGAATCCCATGTCTAACTCATGGTTTTTTTTTTTTTTTTTTTTTTTTTTTTTTTTTTTTTTTTTTTTTTTTTTTTTTTTTAATTTTGGATAAAGCAAGTTTTATACTTGACCGTCTCATATGTATATAAGACCAGCCGTGCTAATTGACATTATAAGGGTGGGTTGTTAAAGTTTACACAGATTTAATTAGTTTCATTTAGAGCCCCACTTGTTCTTTAGGAAATAATTGTAGAATGATCTAGAAAATGTTTATGGTGATACGTCCTTTAGGACTTAAAGCTTTAACTTCAGAGAACCACATGATATTACTACTAAATGAAAAATCTACTGCTATTTATGGAAATGGGTAAAAATAAGAACAATGCATATCTCGGTCAGGGTGAGTTACCTGGATAAGGTTTTTTCCTGGGTTTTCCCTTATCCTGAAAGACGAATGTCGGGTAACTCTAAGCTCTATGGACCCTGGGCTCATTTGAGCATCATTTCACCCATTCCATTCATAGTCCGATATGACTAAACGTTGGAGGATGTAAATTACAAACAAAAAACAAAAAACACTCACTTTTTTTAGTCTCTGTTAACATGTTTTGGAAACATGTGTTCTCATCTTCAGAACATGTCTGACTGACCCATATTGTTTCTATTGTGGTGGTTGTCTATAATGGCGGCATCTTGTGACGGTAAAATGTACTTCTAGAGGATACTTGGAAGCAGTAAATCAAAATTCATTAACTCATTTGTGTTTCAAAATGAAGATCTTTTCCCATGTGTCCAATTCTGCTGCATGACTGGTCGGTTTAATTAGTGTAATGTTCAATTTGATGTTATGGTTGATTGTCCAGAAATGGTGCGAAACTGCAGATTTATCCATTTGTTTGTATTTTAAGCATCTCATATGTTCCTTTAGTTTGGTTTTCAGATTTCCTTTTGTTTTTCCTATATATACTTTATTACATTTGGTGCAATTGATTTTGTTAATTCTAGCTTTTTTGTCCTGTGGTATAAGGTCTTTTAATCTATTACAAAGTAATTTCTCTATGCTAAATTTGTTCTGTAGAGCTAGGCTGATGTTGTGCTTCCCGAAAATCTTAAATTTATAAAATGTTTTTGGATATGTGAATTTGATAAATTTCAAATGTTTTTCTTGGATGAGATTTATGGTATCTTTGATATGTTTTGTCATTTAAATTTTGTAATTTTCTTGTCGATTGTTACTCTGTTGAAACTGTTTTTGTCTGTGTTTATTATATATTCATATTCTAGATGATATCCTTGTTTGTTCAGAGGAGTGTACACCAGTCGTTAAGCTGTTTAGTATTTGCATGTTTGTGTGTTAAGGGATTGAAACTGTTGTTCTTTATGTAATTATCTGAATGCAAAGGTTTCCTGTATATACAAAAGGTTATATTTTCTTGTTCTCTGATTATTTTTAGATCTAAGAAGGGTAACATGCCTTCTTCTTCCACTTCCTTTATGAATTTTATTGAGCGGTTTTGTAAGTTAAGTAACTTAGTGGAGTCCTGCATGAACCTGTAGCAGACTATGGCAAAGATGTCATCACATATCAGTACCAAATTTTGAAAATATATGCAAAGGAAGCTACTATTTGTATTTCCAGGTAGCTCATAAAGAATTCTGCAAGGAACGGTGAGAGCAGATTTCCCATTGTTAGGCCTGTTGGTTGTTGGTAGATTTTCTAATAGAAATTAAAGCTGTTCTATATGATGCACAAGTTGGTTAATTTTAAAAGATCTATTTCATACTCAGGAATTGTGATTTGATGGAGCCATTTCTTTAGTTGGCATTTTCTTTTGTGTTTCTATTAGGTGTCTTCGGTTTTTTATGCTTAAACTGTTGCATCTGGGCAATAAAGAGAATTTTTGAAGTAGCCATTTTGCTAGTTTGTTGGTGGATAAATCAGTATTGTTGACTATCAGTCTCATCTTTTTTCTGGGTTTGTGAATTTTTGGTTAAATGGGGTAGTTTGGTTTTAATTTTGATTTTTCTATATCTGTTATTGTTTTGGTTTCTTGGATGGATTGGTTGAAGGTCTGGAATTTCTGTGTTTGTTCTTTCTGTAGCATATTTTCCACATATGCAGTGCTTATTGTAAGGGAAAGTAAAACTTGTTACAGCTCGAAACAGATACTTCTTCTTCTTCTTTCACTTTCCCTGCTGCCGTTAGGCGTCGGGTCGAAACAGATACAGACAAATTAAACATTTCTCAATCGCCAATTTAAAAATTGAGTTTATTCCCTCTAACATATATGAAAAATATTCCAACACTTTTTCAGTTGTTTATACTGTTCTGGTCTATTACCACAAAGTACACATGAGGGGAACTGCCTCTCATCGCTTGGAGCAGAACAAAGATTAATTGTAAAAACTATTTGTAGTCGGTTTATTGACACTCATCACTTACTTTTTTTATATTATCGAGGGACTAGTTTCAAAGGCCATTGCCTCTATTTTAAACCTCTCTCCAACTTGTTCAGTTGTGACTGAACCTTCACTTAGAAGACTCAGACCACGCTACCAATGATCATGTTCACCGCAGACGTGAACGAAATGTCTGGATCTTCCAACTCTAGCACTCCACAGCTCCTGAGCCCAGAAAATTCATCTGTGTACAAATTAGACTCCGGCCGTGAAACGTTACAACTATTCAATATATAACATTATTACTAATGTGTAGTTATTTCCAAAGGTGTCATATAAATCGGGAAGTGGGTGGCGGCAATATTTCTCTAACCTCTAGTTGCGCTTGCAAAATGTTACAAGAAAAGAATGAAGTATATATCTCCTCATTCCAGATGTTACAGATGTATCCACCTCTGCTTGCAAACATCTTGAACACACAGAGAATTAAATCACACTTTTTATTCTATTATTTTATAAACAATATTATCTTAGTATTTCTGAACTTAATTTCTGTCCTATCTGAATACTAACAAGGAATGGTTTACTCGCACTGCTGTGCACTTAAAAATTTGATGGTATAATGCCTGCTGTATGTAAAATATGTGCACCAAAAATCTGCTGTGGAGTAGAACCGCAACGTCAAAATTGAAGCCTGAAAAGTGCCGCATGCAACCACTCGCAAGTAGCTGCTGGAATCCCTTGTCAGTTCTGTGCCAGTTTGGAGGATGGCGCTCCTTATGTATGTCATGTGTAGACCGCTGCCATCAGGGGTAAATAATTGCTCCCATACAATGCTCTGTTATTATGCCTGTATATTCCTACATATTCTGAACTTAGTTTTGGGTACTTCCAGCTATACTTTGCACCCGATTTTTGGCACACAGGCCCCACATAGAGCAGAGATGATGCCATTAAACTCTCAAGTGTGTACAGGTGTGAGCATAATGATACTTCCCTTGTAATATTATTTTAATATCTTGTTGCATTGGGAGCCAAAACTGTCCTTGAGTTACTGAAGAAGATATAGAAGAATTGGTATGGATACTGCAATATGTATGGAAAGTAAAAGAATTCTTTTTTTGGGGGGAGAGGGGTATGTGGATATTTTTAATGTCCTTTAACCAGATAGCTCATGTCAGACAGTGAATGAATAAAATTGGTGACCTGATGCCGAATTGAAAGGGTCCATAGAGCTTAAAATTACCGAACAATTGTCTATTTATCCTGTAGATCATACACAGGACCTTTTCAAAAATATAAAATATACATGCTTACGAGTTTCATTACAACTGAAATCTGAGAAAAGTCATCTGCAAAGCTACAGCGGTAACAGCAGTGCACTTATTCATTGTTTGAAGAAAAATATGCATTTTCATGACTGCACCAAAATGAAAACAAATACATAAAATAAATGAAGATATACAATTAAAGTTAAGATTCCCACCCACTAATAATGTAATTAATACATAATTATATTCCTAGGAACTCATAACTGAATGAAATGAATGAACCAATAGGAATGGCAAAATCCCAGAAAAGCTTGGGTAACTCATCCTAACCAACATTCCAACTCAGGACTAGGAATGGAAAGAAAATATCAAAATAAAGATGTAATGAGGCTAGTCATGACTAGTTATACCATTAATGGTTGGTAACTGAATCTTGGTGGCATCATTCACTGCATATGGCTTGGTATTGCTTATCAGTAGGGAGAGGATCTATAGACACTAAAAATGTGTGAAATAGGTAGGCAAAAGGCACTAAAAATGGGCATAATAGGCACTTAAATAGACACTAAAAATGTAATATAATTGTGAGTCGAACTAATACTCAATGTTCCACTTATTGCTAGTATTTACACAGAACGTGTTTCGTTAGGATCTTCCTAACATCATCAGCTGTTGTTGACTTGTCGACTAAAAATTTGCTATGTAAGCACTTAGAAACGCACAATTTTAGTAAAATGGCTCTTAAAATGCACTATAACAAAATGACAATCATCGCAACATAGGCTGCAACAACTTCGCTAAACACATACTATTTTGCGGTTCCCTTGGCGAAATAGTTCTACATTTATTTCAAATTTCATAAATAGCTCCACATCAAGTTAAAATAACAGACTTGTCATATAATTAAAATACATATAAATCCACTTCACTAAGTAAGAACCATAATGTGCAGAAAGTTGCGAAGTAACTATTTCAAAAAACAAAACCATGGATTTGGGGGGGAGGGGAGCTTATGGGTTAAAATTAAAATATCTTAAGCTTTTGTTAGATTTGTTTCAAATTTATACCATTTATTTTTGTGATCGATCAAGAATGGAACAATGCCAAGTTTCAGCTTTCTAGTTACAATAGTCTCTGAGAAATTTTAACAGTTTATGTCTAAATTACAGGCAATTTTCAAAATGTCCCACATATTGTAATTTTAAAAATTAATGCTCGGGTTATAAGTTTCTGCGCCCATTTGAACCTGTTAATGACCTGTACATATGTGAAATATTTGTCTTCGCCATATCAACGAAGGGAAAAATAATCATACCTATTTAACAATTTTTATTTTCCTAAGCATTTTCAGTAAGAAGTAAGAAGTAAAAACACAACAAATGTAAATGGGTACACTTAATATGCAGTTGCCCTTATGCATGTTTATAATTTCATAGAGATTAACAGAAAACTGCAACCTGTGGAATATTTTGAAGTTAGGAAAATGTAGAAAATATGGAATCTGAGAAATCCGAGGTTAAAATTATGTAATAGCAGCTATGATACAGGTGTAAGGTTATTTAAATAGTCATGTGACGTTTTCTGTAGTGCCGCTAGAAAAAAAAAAAAAAAAACGTTATATTATTGAAATATGTCTATATTAATTTTAAGACAAAAAAAAAAGTAAATTTAGGATTGGAAATTAATTGTTCTTTCACACTAGCCGTGTGTAGGACGCACTATGAAAGGGTAGAGCCAGACTGAAAAATTCAGTGCCATAGCCGGGATTTGTACCACATATCTTCTGGTGTCCGTCCAGCCGCTCTAAACCATTGAGCTACTATGGCCAACGTGTCAACATGACATTAAATTCTCCAACTGACTCATATTTTTCCCGGTAAACCACTAGGAGTTCTCATAAACACATGAGACAACTACCTTGGTGGCCACTTACTATGCTGTAAGTACTTCAAGGCCCGGGTTTTATAGTTCGGACCACTATTAGGTACAATTAATAGTAGCTCAATGGTTTAGAGTGGCTGGACAGAGACCAGAAGATCCGTGGTTCAAATCCCGGATATGGCATTCAATTTTTCAGTCTGACTCTACCCTTGCATAATGCGTCCTACACACGGCTAGGATGACAGAACAATTAATTTCCATTAATTGTACCTAATAGTGGTTCGAACTATAAAGCCCGGGCCTTAAAGTACTTACAGCATAGTAAGTCGCCATTTAGGTAGTTGTCTCATGTGTTTATGAGAACTCCTAGTGGTTTACTGGGAAAAAAGCGAGTCATTTGGAGAATTTAATGTCATGTTGGCACATTGGCCATAGGAACTCAATGGTTTAGAGCAGTTGGATGGAGACCAGAAGATCCGTGGTTCAAATCCCGGCTATGGCATTGAATTTTTCAGTCGGGCTCTACCCTTTAAATTTGGGATTGTTGTAAGTTTTGGGCCAATTTGCCCAGATGTGTCTCCTTAATAGAAATGATTGTTGGAAAGATAAAATAAATTCAAAAGTTCATCACAGCAATCTTAATATCACTTAAAATGATGTCACGATGTGTCAGAAAGATACAAAGCACAGAACAAAAATTAAATAAAAGCTAAAGCTACAGAATCCTAATTTTTATAATAACCCTAAATGCCCCGTTGTTGACTAAGAACAAATAATAAAGCATAGCTTTTTTAGTAAGCATTTCCCATTCATTTCAAACAGAATTACAGCAATTACGGCATCTTGAAAAGTATTCTCGTACCTACTTTTATAAAGGCATTTCTGTAAAATTTTACACAAACCATTAAGATGTATTGGTCTGCAGTTTCATTTTCAATGTTGGAAACATCACCGGAAGTCTCCAAGCAATCGATTTCATGATTCCTTGAGATACATGTAGAAAAACGTAAGCATGAGAAAATCACAATTTTTTTCATATATGGGTATATATAATCTTAGTCTGTGTAGCCTAGCTAATTAAGTGCTGGCCTTACAATGACGTCATTAGTGCATTGTGACACATCTGTTAGGCAGGTACCTACCTGGCTAAACCCCTTTTGGTGTATCTAATTTATAGCAGTAAGAAATTTCTCTTTCCCTGAAAACTGCACATTGAAACCAACACATGCAAAAGCTGTTGTGACAAATTACAAGCAGAAGAAATTGGCTAAAAAGGCAGTTTTAGGCACTTACTTATAAGTAGAATCGGCACATATGTATGAAATAGGCATTTATAGGCACTATAAAACTAAGAAATTAGGCTAATAATTGTAGGAAACATGTTTATAACTTAAAAGCCTACGTTTCTGAACAAAGGAATAAAATAGCAAATAGGGCAGAATCCGCCCCCTACTTATCAGATATTAGTTACTGCAACTTCATATACAATGATGATTAGTAGCAAAATATACATGTTTTACTGAGCATAAAATTGCTGAATTTCAGCAGTCTCTAAACACCACTTATTATTTGTTGAGTATTCTTTATTAATATTGTACTACTGCATATTTCCAACCTCAATTTGCATGATTGTAATGATATTTTCACTTGCTTATGGCCGTACATAACTGAATATGCTAAAAATGGTGGACTTATGGCACAAACAGCTCAGCCAGTAGGGAGAAGGCAATGCTGAAAAATACATCTTGGTGTTGATAGAGTCAACATGAAAAATTCAATGCCATGACTCTATCAATCCAACACCTTAGCCTGTAGGTATATGGCTAGTGTAAAGAAATGATTAATTTCCATCAATTAACATCTTGGTGTGTTTGCATGTCTCAAGGCATATGGAATAATAATATGGAATAATATTTTGGGGAAATTCACCAGAAGCCAAAGATATATTTATTAAATAAAAACAAGCCATTCGAATTATAGGCAACAAAAGAATGTTATGTTCATGTAAGCCACTGTTCAAAAAGCTTTGCATACTTCCTTTGGCATGTGTTTATATACTGGAGATAGCTTTATTTGTAAAAACTAATAGATTTAACTTTCAAAACAACAAGTGTTCATATGCATTGCACGAGGCATATTAAGGATATGCACATAACCTCAATCAGAACTACAATGTTTAAGAATGGAGTACTGCATTCCTGTACAATAATTTATAATTCCCTTCCTAATGACATCAAAAGCATAGATAACTACTACGTGTTTAAAACTAGAACAAGGGCTTTCTTGCAGGAGCACTGCTTTTACACAGTAAAGGAATATCTGCAATTTAACAAATCCAGATATTCATAAGACATGAATTACTTAGCTTGTTCATTTCTCTCATTTATAATTATATCCAATTTGTGGTACATTATAATTGAATGTAGGTTAGGTATATTTGATGTTTAACTTTGTAATATAAAGTGTAAATTTACTGATGTATCCTATATCAAGGTACTATGTACAGATTTGATTTTAAAGGATGAATAAATTTGAATTGAACTGAATTGAATTAAAGGTAGCCTGGATTCCCAGGGAACTGCATGTGGGATTTGTGGTGGACAAAGCTGTGATTGGGCAGGTGTTCTCATACAATTCATTCCACCATCTGCTGTATAATCACATTTTTTTCATTCATTTTACCATCATTTCATATTATCTCCTTACTCACTCTCATAGCAGACTTTGGGCTGATCCTCCAATCTTGAATAACCTCTGTGTACCAGTGTTCATCTGCTCTGACAGGATGTGGTACCAGGTGCTGAACTTTTAAGTCCTCCATATGAGGAGCGTAATAAGTATGTATTTGCCTATGCAGGAATGTAGAAACAAGTACAAATGCATTTTGCAGTTGTAAACCAGTGTAGTAATCAAAGGGTTGACACAAACAAACTTCTTTTTAGATTGTATAAAATGACAAAGTGCCTGCCTCTGTGGTGTGGGGGTAGCGTGTCTGCCTCACAGTCAAGTGGTCCCAATTTCAAATCTCGATCAGGGAGACTTATCTGGATAAGTTCTTCTCTGGGGTTTTCCCTTATCCTGAAAGATGAATGTTTGGTAACTCTAAGCTCTATGCACCCTGGACTCATTTCATTCATTGTCCAATGTGACCTAAGTTGGAGGATAATAAACTAAAAGAAGCTGCTAAACGGTTACTGGTAAACCACTGCATATAACTGTGAATTGTAACTGTAACCCCCCAAAAAGCTCTAATCCCTACTCAGGATCCTTTAAGGTGAAGCAGACACTTATCCTCATAACATGAAGGTCGGCTTAGTATTGGTTTTAAACAAGAGTATCTATCATTTAGGGAGAAAGAATATGCAGAACACGTGATATTCAAGGGCAATGTAATGAAGGATAGGGATGATAAATCTGACAGGAAATGGAAGACCTATGGTCAAAGGAGGTGCAAAGGAGGTGCCAGGAAAAAAAAAATTGTGTCACATTCAACTGTTTGTTTTTAAATGGCTTCTATTCAAATTTACTTTTGAATGGCCAATTATTCTTGCAGAAATGTATTTTTCTGTATAATTTGTGGTAACTTAGATAAATGTGTTCAGTAACAATCTAATTACACATTTCATTGTAGGTACAAATGGGACCCATGAGGTTGAAGTAATAGTCAAATCTTTAAAAAGTGGTTTGCTTACACTAGCTTTGAAGTTCCATATTTTTCCTCAATATCACAAGAAACAAATAAATTGTGTTTTCAGAGATCTACATTTTTTTATTTAGGATGTTTCTTTCTATCTCTTATGTTTACCAAATATGCAAAATTCATTCTGAATAAAAAGAACTTAACAGGCTATTTGCAGAAAAGTCAAGATATACATTTTATTAAGGTAGAGTCAGACTGAAAAATTCAATTCCATTAGCTGGGATATGAACCACGGATTGCCCGGTCTCTGTCTGGTTGATCTTAACCACTGAACTACCGTGGCAAACATGTCAGAATGACATTAAATTCTCTGACATTTTATTAAGCTTTTAAGACATACACATATTGCAGTTTAATAAAAATCATTAAGAGCTATTTTTGAGAAAATCAGAAATAAAGAACATTTTTCCAGTAAAAAGAAGTTTGAGTGGGGATGACGTTTTTGAAAATCTCTTTGCACATCTTTGGAAGATGCTGACTTATGTTCAAAGTTTGGTATTTATCCAAATTTTTGATTTTGTTGATAAGACTATTTTTAGTCAGTTTTTCACACTATTTTACTTGCATTTTGATTTTTTGAGGGACTAATTTTGGGAGCTGTTGCTTCCGACTGTTGTTGCCTGCGGTCTTCTCTGGTGGTGGAACTATGAACTTTTTTACCAAAGGGGATGGGCAGGATTTCAAAGTTTATTACTCATATTTATATTTTCATATTAAGATGTTCTTCGATATTGTCAGTTTGTTATGGTTTATTACATCTTTTAATAATTTTGTGTTGATTTTATGTTATGTTGTTCCCACATCTAAACTTTACAAATGCTTTCCTTCGATTCAAGGGACCTGAAAATATGTATTTCCAGTGAAACCTCAATTTGAATGTTTGAGTGGAACACAATACTTCCTTTACCCACTAGGTGCTGGAGAAATTAAAAATATTAATAATCTAGGGATCTTTCTACGCAACATCAAAATAAGCATGCACATATAGGTCATCAAAATATAAGTAAAAACATTTTAAAGTCCAGAGCTATTGTTCAGAGTAACATTGGGTGATTCCAAGCATCAAAAGTACTGAAGCATAGTGTTATCTTAATTCAGCAATAGAAAACAATATCAGTTAAATATGAAAACTCTCTCTCTTAAAAAAAAATGAATAAATGAATTTGTTAAGTACCAATCTGGCATTTGACAGCCACGTGACTCAGGCAGGTCTTAAGGGGCAAGTAAGATGGCTTGTCTTATCACCTCAAATCATGTTACAAATACACAGGGGCGGCTGCTGCTTAGGAGCACAAGAGCACATGAACCCCCAATATTTGTCTTGCAGAAGCCCTTTTCCTCTACTCATTCGTTATTTGTATTTACTGCGCTCATTGCTTAATGTGTAGTAAGTATATGAAGATAGCAATATGTGGCAACCTTGTAGGTAGTACACTTCTCTTGTGCTAGCACATCATGTAATGTTTAAAGCTCTGCGTATGCGTAGACGACAAATGCTACAGACAGGCATTGGTTGGCTACGCCCAGATCAGAGCACAGTTTCAATGTGCACATTAATTCACATTGGCAATGCCAAAGGAGTTCTTGGTCATCTCTGGGAAGTGCTACTATTTATAGAGTTTAATGGCAACTATCTGCAAATACAAAGAATGTTGACAACTCCTAGTACTCTCAGCCTTTGCTTTGTTGCTTTATGTTGCTTTGAATACAGCGTGTTTTTACAGTCCCGTTTCTAAACAGATGTTTTGTTTTAAACACTGTGATAAACTTGGAATTTGTAGATAATCAGCAGATGAAACAATTGAGAGTTTCTTAGTACATCAAGTACAACTAGTGCTTTAGCGTAAAACAATTACTCTTTGTTGTGTGCAGCGACCGATCGCAAGGTTTTTGGAATCTTTGTGACTGTTGAACTCCTCTCAAGAGGCAACTACGAACTTGGTGGATTCCATTTAAAGAAATAAAATAGATAAAGTAATTTGTGAAGAAAAAATGTAATAAAGTGACTAGAATGTCCGCAGCCCAATTTAACAGTTAAGCGTGTTACAAAAATCAGAAGCGGGACTACAGACGCAAATTTAACAATGTATACACAACCTGTAAATGGCTATGCGATTGCAGTATTAGAAATGCACTTTTTAGCTTTCCGTGCCTTCTGTTTAGCTCTGAAGTGAGTTAAGTTAACCACTGGCGTGACAGCCCTAACAGGACCAAGGCTTACCAACCCGACTGCCGGCCTCATGCCCACTTGCACACGGCAGAGGTGGGCGATCAACTGATACGGGGAGGAGATGTGGTCAGCATCTTGGCATCCCCCAGCCGGAACGTTGGTTTTTGTGACCAGGGCCACTTACCTATTGTAAGCCTCTCACTTTCCTCACGATGCTGAGTGGGCACTGGTCCTATAACCGGGACCGAAAATTCGCACCCCATGGCTGGGATCGAACCCGGGTCACTTTCCGTGGCCAGGGACCAAGACATGCTGCCTTAGCCCGCTACGCCACGGTGCAGGACTAGCTCTGAAGTGAGTAATTGGACAAAAGTAGCATGTGTCGACTTGGTATATCTTAGTGAAAAGATAAAGAAGCACGGGAATTCACACTGATGTAAAAATGCATGTACTCAGTTTGCCATATTTGGTCGTGTGAATATTAGTGCTCAGCGTACAGACTATCAGTAAAGTGACACAATAAGCAATGTGATAGGAATAGATACATTCTTTCTAGGCTAATAGATTGTATAAAATTTTGTGGGGCGTTGGAGCTAGCACTCATTAGTAGTAGTGGTGGTAGCAGTAGTGGATAGTGCTAGTGTGCATTTTAAGTGTAGGTCTTGTGAACACCCACTTTTTTATTCCACAAGCCACCACTGCAAGTACATCACATGACTATCACCTGAGCGGAGGTGTGTAATCACCCATGTTGCAATATGGTTGTTCCCGGTTTCTTCCTTCCACATGTTTTGCCACTCGCACTAGTACATTGTTATAAGTGCAGAGTGAAAGATTGTGATTTGTGGACAAATTACAACAGTGTATCTAGAGGGATTCCAGTTTTATTATTTGATACAGTTTATATAGCAAAGGGGAGAAGTATAGCTTAAGAGTGGAACCACTGATAACGGACAGTGAGTGAAAAAGGCGGCAAGGTTGCAACACAGCATCCAGCAAGCAACTGTAACGTCAAGTGCCAGGTTAGTTCTCATACTTTCTAGTGTTTAATGCCTGCTTTTACTACATGCGGCACCACAGTCAGTGACCTGATGATACATGAAATGTAGATGGAGCACCGGTGGAATGAGATGGCGGGGTATACTGGAGATCCTGGAGAAAACGCACCCCAGCGCTGTGTTGTCTGCTAAAAATCTTATATGTGGTTGCCTGGGATCAAAACTGAGGAAAACTCTCAAGCTAGGCTATTGTTAGCAGCTTAATAGTCAGTGATGAAGGAAATTTGTTTAGAAGTAGTGACAACTGGATTACTAATAACTAAAAACAGTTTTAGAGCAGCCATTGTTGACATGAAAGGCTTAAAAATAAAGTATGAACAGAAAATTGTCAACAGAACAGCAAGTTTTGGATAGATAGAGTTAAACTGAAAAATTCAATGCCATGAAAACTGGGAGATCTGTGGTTCAAATACTGGCCATGGCAGTAACCTATAGCCATAACCTATATACGGCTAGTATGGAGGAATGATTAATTTCCATCAATTAATTTAATAAGAACAGCAAGTGTTTCCTTTACCAAAGTGAAAACTTGATGAAAATTACAGGACATATGACAATCTGTCATTGTCAAGTATCTGCATCCTCAGCCACATGCAGGCAAGCTATCTACAAATTAAATCAAAGATTCTAGTTGACAGGTTCTGTAACTAACTTACCATGAAGTGGCCATCCAAAATCTGTAACTGATGAATAAAATCTGCAGGTTGTTGCAGAGACATTCATTCAATTACCCAGCAAATCAGCAAGAACTACAAGTTTCTGACAGAAGTGTAAAGAGAATGTTCAAAACGTTACATTTGAAGCCTGACAATCCAGCATTACTACATGCCCAAAATAAGAATGATCCTGATCGAAGGCGTGAATTCCATAAATGTTATGTGAAAAAGATCTCAACTTTTACAAAACAATTCTATGGTCCAATGAGTCATGTTTTAAGTTAAATGGAAGAGTTAATACACATAATTGAGAGTACTGGACTTTGAAAATCTATAAGTTGTAATTGAGGAAAAACTGAATGTTCCTGGAGTATGCTTTGGGCAGGCATATGTAGCAAAGGAGTGATAGGTCCTTAATTTTTCAATGGGACTGAGACTGCCATAATAGAATTAAACAACAGCCCTGTGTTTGAAGCAGTATGAAATGATCTTGTTTGGCAGAAAAATGGTGACCCGCTGCACTATGTATGAAGCAGGGGCGGTTCCTCCATAAGGTTGCAGGTTTGCGCTACACCCACTGATTCTGAATATACAACAGGTGCATTTTGCACATTAAAGCTGTACTTGTTTGCATTGTTTTATATACAAACATGTTTCATTTACGCTTATTGTCTGTAGCTGCCCATGACCGCAGAAGTCGAAATAAACAGAAGTTAGCTGTAGGAGCCGCCAGGTTTGCAGCGAAGTGTTAACCTAAGATCTCACCCAAATGTGGGTTCTCTGAGGGGGTTGCAGGAAGGTGAAGAGATGAGAGTGGCTTCTTATAGATTGCTTAAATGGAGGTTTATCAACCTAGCTCCTCCTACTCTTAACAACAGCTATAGCGTGACCTTCAGGCTATGCATAGTTTGTATCTATGTGTCTGCAATCTGTGGTGTGGTTTCGTGCTCACAAAACATTGAGAAAGCTTTGTTTAAGGTTAAACTTAGTATTCTAACATTTTATTTATAGTGCTTATTGTGAGGTGTTGTTTTTGTACGTTTTTAAAATTCTGATAGAATGAATACCGTGCAATCTTTACTGGAAAAACCCTTTTCGCAATGGAGTGCTGAAGAAAAATCTGAAGTGAAACGAATGGGTAGGCTCACGCCAAACAATTAAGACAAAAGCTAGAACATTCAATAGGACGTTCAACCCTGACATGTATAAGAAGCACGACTGGTTATGTGGATGTGAATTTAATAACTCTTTATACTGTTTTCCATGCCTGCTCTTTGGAGGAGATGATTCCTGGGTGAAGCATGAGTCCTCTTCGTCTCATATCAAAAATGCATTAAGATTAGCAATGTATGGCAATATTAATATTGCTGCACAAATGGACAGTGCATACAGAAGGAACATACAGCTGCATAACGATAAAGTAACGCAGAATAGATATGTCCTAAATATCATAATAAACTGTTTACCTACGGTGTTGCGGCTCATTTGAGCTGTCTTTGAGAGGTCATGATGAATCTGATACATCACAAAACCCTGGTATCTTTCGAGGCCTAATAGATTTCAGTGCTGATCTCGATAGTGTCCTGAAGGGCCATCTGGAAAAAGCAACTGTTCTTAAGGGCACTTCAAAAACTATACAAAACGAAATTCTTCAGTGTATGTTAGAGGTATGCCAAGAGGAAATAATGAAGGAGATTAAGGATGTAGAATTCCTTGCTGTCATAGCAGATGAAACCACTGACGTTTCCTTAGTGTATCAGATGGTTATTATCTACAGATATCTTGTGAATGACAAGCCTATAGAACGATTTTGGAGTTTTGTTCAACCTACTGGTCATGATGCAGACTCTCTTGCCACAGTCATTAAATCTGAACTTGATCTGCAACTGTCAGGGTGCCCGAATAAACTTATAGCACAGACCTATGATGGTGCATCCGTCATGGGAGGTAGGAAACACGGTGTTCAGGCAACTGCGAAAGAGAAGTATCCTTGTGCTTCTTATATACACTGCCATGCACATCAACTTAATTTAATAATACAAATGCAGCCTCAGTAAACACCAGTGTGAGGATATTTTTTGCCAATTTACAAGGAGTAGGCACTTTTTTTTTTCAAATTGTCCTCAAATAACAACTGTGTTTGATGAAGTTGTGCAGAAGTGATTGTCACGTTCTGTTACGACACGATGGAATTTCATTCACGGACCATCAATACCATTTTCGAACACAGGGAGAATTTAATTAAATGCATGGAGGTTATTCAGAAGAGAGCTCTGTTAAACAACAACGCCACACCTGTTCAGGCTTCTGGGTTTATGGCCACTTTGAAAGATGATAATTTTGTATTCTGGCTGTCTTTCTTCCACAAGATCATGTCCCATGTGGACATTTTGTAAAATCAGCTGCAGAAACGAGACTGCAAGGCAACATTTGCCCTCGCCCAGCTAAACGCATTTGAAAGGGAAGTGCAAAAGGTAAGAAATAGCGTGGATATCGAGGAACACGAAGAAACTGCAATTAAGAGGAGAAGAACAGAAGATCATGATGTGAAAAGAAGAGAAGCTCTTGAAGTATGTGACATTCTTAAAGAAGCAAAGGACAGATTTAGCTTCACGGGACATCTGGTAGCTTCGAGTTTGTTTCATCAAGAAAATTTCTAAGACATTTCCAGAGGATTCCCTTAGAGAAACAATAAGGTTCTATCCTTTTATCATTGGAACAAAACTTCGTAGAAAACTGACTGTAATTTACAGTTGAGAGGAATTTCGTGGAATGTCCGGTGCTTTGTGCTTGATGGACTTCATTAAGGAAAACAATTTATATGCTACATTCAGCGAATATTTCAAACTCCTCCGTGTACTGTTAACTATGCCAATGTGTACCGCTGAAGCAGAACGCTGTTTCTCAACTTTAAAAGGAGTAAAAACTTTCCTTAGGAACACGTCACAGGACCGATTGTCAGCATTAGCAATGCTTTCAATTGAGAGAGAGTTTGTTATGAAGATCTGCGACTTCAACGCAAAAGTTATCTATAAATTCGCCAGATCTAAGGAGAGTACAGCAGAGTTTCTGTATAAATAGGCGAATCATTACTACTCTGTATTTTATTTTTCATTTGTGCACCACCAATAATTTAACCCACCAGCAGCCACTGGTATGAAGTGTCCATGAACTTTTGGATGACCATTTTGAAGAGTGGATCAGAAGGTGAAGTAATGATTGGCCACTGACTTTACCAGACCTCACGCCATGAGATTGTTCAATGTGAGGAAGTCTACAAGACAACATTTTTAGTAAAAGGACTCTAAACCCGCAAATTTTTACTGCATTTGATTGAATAGGAATTTGAAAACACTTTTGGTAATAATAGGGGATGGTGTGATGACATTTGTAAATCAATGCAAATTATGTTATAAATGCTTAGGTAACAATGGAGGCCACAGCCTGTATAGTTTCCGTCCTTACCATTCCTAGAAAATGGTTAGGCCAGAAAATTATAATCTACCCTGATACTTTATAAAATGTCAAGCCTTATGAAAATTACTGACCATTTTTACTTTTTCTACTGCACACATAGAAGGTAGATGAGGTATTGTATTCCACTAAAAAAAATTTAATACTGAGATTTTAGTGAATAAAAGTATTTTTAGAAACAGCTCTGTGTATGTGTGTCTGTGAGCAGCATAACTCAAATACAATTAAATACAAAACCTTACAAGGATGTGACATGGATATTTCAAGAAAATACCACCAACCCAGACCATCCTTTACATGGAATACTTCTTGAAAATGTTGGTTTCCTCAAAAAGGCTCTTAACAATTATGATTAAAATACCATATATTTAATATTTTTAATGACAAATGAAACGAAATGTATATGTATATGTTGAATTTTCTGGGAATGTCCTCAGAAGTTCTCTTCATTCCCTATGACTTTTCCATAACTGGTAAAAAATAAAAAATGGACACAAACTGACTGCACAAAAAAGATAGATCTTATTAAAATACCATTTATGTCAAATACATTTTTTGTGGAGTGAACCATTTGTGATATATTCCTTGATATATTTTAAATTTTCCAGTTCTTAAACTTTTCTCAAATGGAAACTATTTTCTTTTTTATCTTCTGGTCATGCAAAGAGAATGGAGTGATCCTCCGTGGTCTAAAGGTAACGTGCTATCCCGTTCAAATCCAGCAGAGGGCAATGGATTTTTTGGGCTGTATAAATTCTTAGAATGCTTCCATCAGAAACAAAGTAAAGCCAGTAGTCCTGTGTCATAGATTTATAGCACACAGACGAACCTCAAGCTTGATAGAGGACTTGGAGCAAAATTAAGCAGTTTCATGACCAATATAGAATGAAATACTGAGAAACATAATGGCAGCCTCTGTATGATGCAGATTTCTAAAAATATCCACAAAGATTGGTGACATTTCTCCACTAGTAACCTTTTTTGAAATCATAATTCACAGCACAAAAATCATGTGCTGTCAACTCATTAGTTGCCTGTCTGTGTGACATGAGTGCACTTCTGACATAATTGTTGCATAGTAAATCATAATTATAACTTTAAAATGTCCCTCTTTCAAATGAAAGCAATTATATCGCTGTCACTTTAATGGTTTAACTGTTGCTAAGAACTTTCAGAATGAGCCTCATAAACTCACTGTGGTACTAATACTAGCTTGGTAGATGTTCCTTGACAATTGGAAAAACACCCAACGTTAAATTTGAAGGATCATTAAACAATATCCCATAAAACCTATTAAGCATTTACAAGTGTTTTGAATCCACTTATGTGTATGTGAGCAGAATTATAAATAAATATATCAACTCTTAAATAGAGTCAACATGAAAAATTCAATGCCATGGCCGGGATTTGAACCACAGATCTCCTGGTTTCCGTCCAGTTGCTCTTACCCATTGAGCTACCATGGCCAACATGCCGTCATGACATTAAATTCTCCAACTAACTCATATGTTTTCTCAGTAAACCACTAGGGGCTCTCGTATTCAAGATACACCATTTGTGGTGACTTAATATTGTAAGTACTTGAGTTCCAGGCTTCATTGTTATAGCTATCACAGTGTATAGGCTAAATTTTTAGATAGAGTCAAACTGAATGGCATTAAATTTTTCAGTTTGACTGTCTAAAATCTTAAAACTTAGCCTATACACAGCTAGTGTGAAGAAGCGATTAATTTCCATCAATTAACTTAAATATCAACTCTTAATTAAAATTATACTATGAGCCAACTTAGACATGCCGTACTTCACAGACCACAAATTTCTTTCAACACATTTTCTTGTTAAAAACCTAACTTGCAGGGATGTGATGGGATAGGGAAACTGAGTTATTATGGATAGAAGAAAACATTTTAACTGTGGATCATTTTTATTTCAGAATGGCATTTTCCTACTAGTGAACAATAAGTACTCAGCACAAAAGCAAAACTTTACATCAATATTTTATCATCAAAGTCACTTTCACAGCCCATATAATGATACAAAGCTTGCCTCATAGTGAACACAGCAATGTTTACAAACTTTATTAATTCTGGATAAGGCAACACCAATGTCTGCAGAAATACCAACTGTGAAATTACAAAAGCATTCTGTGTGCCTTAAGGCTTCTCTTACATTACAGTACTATCAAAAGGCTCCTGTTACTCTTCTGGTTTTACACAGCTATCTGCAAAGCCAAAGATGATTCACTGTAGGTACAAAAAGAACATATCAAGAATTCATTTTAATTTTTTTGTACCTACAATATATAATTTTACTAACACTGCATTGTTCAAATGGAAAGGTAACATCTCCTTCATACATTATCTTGAATTATACATAAAATATTTTTTTTGTAAAAGCTGCTGTCAATTGCCAAGGTCATCAGTGCCATCCTTGTGCCAGAATTTCGTCCTGCAGAAATTCTTTAACATGTTAGTAAACGTACTGACATGTGGTTGTCACTTTTAAGCACATTTAAAAGCCACTGGTTTGGGCCAGATTTGAATCCACAATCTTAGAATCAGTAGGCCAGCTAACCAAGTCAAATGATTTAGTGATTAACAAGGTTTATGCACTGCATGAAATTAATACATCTCCATAAGAAAGCTAGTCTCCTTTTTAAAGCATGCACTCATTCTGAGAGACTAGAAAATAGACATGCACAACAGATCAACTACTATCAGGTGTTTACGGCTTGATTAGCCCACCTGTAAACCAACATAACCTAGGGCATTTATTTCTAACATCCAGACACTGTGCCTGCAGTTTTATCTAACACCTTTATTAAACATTTTAATGGATCTGTTGGATCTTAACATATTACCTTTTCATTTGACCAAACTTCATACTACATCCTTCAATGAATCATTCTTATTGCTGGCGAATATAACTACAATAAAGCTCCACACTGTGGATTTAAGCATAGCTACAAATATTTTAAACTGTAAAATGTTCATAAATTTGTATATCCTGTGTGTCCAAAACTTAAGTTTCTAGTAAACTACACATATTTTTAAAGACTATCAACTGGATTTTTTTTAACAATATAAATGCTTCCAAATATTTTAATCAGGAAGTTGTTTTCAAAATATGACAAATTACATCAATAGAAAATCAGCAGTTATGAATGCACTAGAAACTGACTGCCCATTTAAAAAGAACATTTTACTCCAACACCACAAAATAATTTTTTTCCTTTTCTTTTTTGTTACAAACTTTTTTTTTAGTAACTGCATATTTTGCTTTGTTCCTCAGAATATATGCATATAAAAACTGACGCTACTAGATACACATATTTTTCCATATAGTACTTATAAATCTACTTTTCAGTCAATTAGTTTCTGAAAATGATCAAAGTTACCTATTCATGATTTCAACAATATAGAAACTCATACACCTAAAAGTTTAACAGTCATATGTACATTTATTGCTGCAAGTTAATGAAGTCCCAGAACATTAGCATTACCAACCTCCACGATCTTGCTTTACCCCAATGCAATAAACATGTCAGTAATTTGAGGAAAATATCTTGAAAATTCTTTTCTATATTTTCAATAACTGTTTTTCTCCCAAATGTGTTGCTCATATTGGCAATTTTATTCACATTTGGTGTACCAAAATTTTCATTTAAACAAGATCATTTCAATTCTCTGCTTACATTAATATAATGCCCATAACTTCATTCACAGGACAGAAGGGTTGAACAAATATGAACTGGAGTTTATTTCAGCCAAGTCCAAACAATCCCAACAGCTTGCAAATGGGCCTAGCTACAGCTATGATCTAACTAGCTTTAGAGGTAAGATTACAGAACATCAGAACCTGGTAATCAATTACCAAATGGGAAACATTAGCCAACAGTACAATTTCACTCTTTTATTAAAAATAAAAATTGTTGCCAATCTTTCTATCCCACATGTTATTTTGAATGATAAACACTTGCTACAAAACAAAGCACATGTGCAATAAACTTAATTTCAGACAATTCCTTTTCATTGTTTCAGATTTTGAAAGTTTGATTAAATATGTGGATTTTAGATGGCTGCACTAAATAAACATTTTGCAAATATGATTTATACTGAAACAGGTGTTTTACATCAGCATTATTGATGTCCCAACATTATGCACATCGCCATTTAATTACCATCTGCCCATCTCACCCTACACCACATACAATATCAAACATTTTAATCTAACTTAGCTACAGGTAATCTTGGCTTCTGATACTCAATCGTTTGACCAATTGAGCTAAAAATCTATGAAGTAGGAGTTTTACAGGCACAAGTAATTTTGATAAACCATTACCACAAACTACTGATTTGTCATAATTTGGTTGGTAATAAATCAGCACTATAAAGATTGCTGAAAGAGTTCTGTACATTTACCACTGGCTGTTCAACCCAATAAGTATGTGTACATTTTATCATGTAAAGTACAGTTCAAAGCTTTTCCAATACAATCTTCTTTCCAGTCAGTCAGTCAGTCAGTCAGTCAGTCAGTCAGTCAGTCAGTCAGTCAGTCAGTCAGTCAGTCAGTCAGTCAGTCAGTCAGTCAGTCAGTCAGTCAGTCAGTCAGTCAGTCAGTCAGTCAGTCAGTCAGTCAGTCAGTCAGTCAGTCAGTCAGTCAGTCAGTCAGTCAGTCAGTCAGTCAGTCAGTCAGTCAGTCAGTCAGTCAGTCAGTCAGTCAGTCAGTCAGTCAGTCAGTCAGTCAGTCAGTCAGTCAGTCAGTCAGTCAGTCAGTCAGTCAGTCAGTCAGTCAGTCAGTCAGTCAGTCAGTCAGTCAGTCAGTCAGTCAGTCAGTCAGTCAGTCAGTCAGTCAGTCAGTCAGTCAGTCAGTCAGTCAGTCAGTCAGTCAGTCAGTCAGTCAGTCAGTCAGTCAGTCAGTCAGTCAGTCAGTCAGTCAGTCAGTCAGTCAGTCAGTCAGTCAGTCAGTCAGTCAGTCAGTCAGTCAGTCAGTCAGTCAGTCAGTCAGTCAGTCAGTCAGTCAGTCAGTCAGTCAGTCAGTCAGTCAGTCAGTCAGTCAGTCAGTCAGTCAGTCAGTCAGTCAGTCAGTCAGTCAGTCAGTCAGTCAGTCAGTCAGTCAGTCAGTCAGTCAGTCAGTCAGTCAGTCAGTCAGTCAGTCAGTCAGTCAGTCAGTCAGTCAGTCAGTCAGTCAGTCAGTCAGTCAGTCAGTCAGTCAGTCAGTCAGTCAGTCAGTCAGTCAGTCAGTCAGTCAGTCAGTCAGTCAGTCAGTCAGTCAGTCAGTCAGTCAGTCAGTCAGTCAGTCAGTCAGTCAGTCAGTCAGTCAGTCAGTCAGTCAGTCAGTCAGTCAGTCAGTCAGTCAGTCAGTCAGTCAGTCAGTCAGTCAGTCAGTCAGTCAGTCAGTCAGTCAGTCAGTCAGTCAGTCAGTCAGTCAGTCAGTCAGTCAGTCAGTCAGTCAGTCAGTCAGTCAGTCAGTCAGTCAGTCAGTCAGTCAGTCAGTCAGTCAGTCAGTCAGTCAGTCAGTCAGTCAGTCAGTCAGTCAGTCAGTCAGTCAGTCAGTCAGTCAGTCAGTCAGTCAGTCAGTCAGTCAGTCAGTCAGTCAGTCAGTCAGTCAGTCAGTCAGTCAGTCAGTCAGTCAGTCAGTCAGTCAGTCAGTCAGTCAGTCAGTCAGTCAGTCAGTCAGTCAGTCAGTCAGTCAGTCAGTCAGTCAGTCAGTCAGTCAGTCAGTCAGTCAGTCAGTCAGTCAGTCAGTCAGTCAGTCAGTCAGTCAGTCAGTCAGTCAGTCAGTCAGTCAGTCAGTCAGTCAGTCAGTCAGTCAGTCAGTCAGTCAGTCAGTCAGTCAGTCAGTCAGTCAGTCAGTCAGTCAGTCAGTCAGTCAGTCAGTCAGTCAGTCAGTCAGTCAGTCAGTCAGTCAGTCAGTCAGTCAGTCAGTCAGTCAGTCAGTCAGTCAGTCAGTCAGTCAGTCAGTCAGTCAGTCAGTCAGTCAGTCAGTCAGTCAGTCAGTCAGTCAGTCAGTCAGTCAGTCAGTCAGTCAGTCAGTCAGTCAGTCAGTCAGTCAGTCAGTCAGTCAGTCAGTCAGTCAGTCAGTCAGTCAGTCAGTCAGTCAGTCAGTCAGTCAGTCAGTCAGTCAGTCAGTCAGTCAGTCAGTCAGTCAGTCAGTCAGTCAGTCAGTCAGTCAGTCAGTCAGTCAGTCAGTCAGTCAGTCAGTCAGTCAGTCAGTCAGTCAGTCAGTCAGTCAGTCAGTCAGTCAGTCAGTCAGTCAGTCAGTCAGTCAGTCAGTCAGTCAGTCAGTCAGTCAGTCAGTCAGTCAGTCAGTCAGTCAGTCAGTCAGTCAGTCAGTCAGTCAGTCAGTCAGTCAGTCAGTCAGTCAGTCAGTCAGTCAGTCAGTCAGTCAGTCAGTCAGTCAGTCAGTCAGTCAGTCAGTCAGTCAGTCAGTCAGTCAGTCAGTCAGTCAGTCAGTCAGTCAGTCAGTCAGTCAGTCAGTCAGTCAGTCAGTCAGTCAGTCTGTCTGTGTCTGTCTCTGACTCCCTCTCTCATACTTCTGCATTTAACATTTATCTTTGAAAGTGGATATTCCCATCATAACATTCAAAATTTAAGTTGGCTTAATTCCTTCTTTCAAATTTAATTCAATTATGAGTTGCAATGTTGCTTATTTATCATTCTACTGACTGCCCTGAAGAACTAAGAAGGGTTAAAAAAAAAAAAAGGCAGGTCTGAACAATTCCCATCAATGTTGCCATGTGAGAAACAAATTTCATTCCAGTTCAGATTTGATCAACCTCAGTGTGTGAATAATTTTGCTTTAATATATTGCACTAACCAAATTACTGGGATGCTAATTTAATAAGACAAACTAAAAAGTAATGCACAAATCTTGTGCAAAAATGCTTGATATAAAAAAGTAAATGGATGCAGTTTGGTTATCTTTCACCATAGGAAGTATTTAGGGTCATCATGGTGGTAATCGTTTCATCTCTGGTTTACAAGTATGTATAGTTCTACACATGACCTCTTGCATTTCATCCAAATAGAAATGTTGAAAACCAAAGAATTTCTTCGTTGTTCTGAATAAATTAATGCTAAAAAATGAAAGGGTTATCACTAGAGCACCAGGAGAGCTGAATTTGACCTGGAATTAGAATCTAATCTCTACTTTTAGGACAAAAAGCTAATTCAACACAATTCACTCTTGCAATTTTTTTCATTCCATTACTGACTACATATGCTAAAAAATTAATTCTTTGACATCCACATGTGACTTGGACTGTCATTTACCTCTATATTGACTCCCTCACCCCTCACACTTAAGAGCCTAAATGCATGCCATGTGATATCAATGACAAATTTTATATCAACAGTTGCAAATCATAACCCCTATGTTTAGAAATCTTAGCAATCATGTTCTTTCATCTTATATTTCAATCATCATTCAACTCCATTGTAAGTATAAAGTTGCATAGAAAAGTAATAAAAGCTTTTTAAGATGAAAAATTATGATAGACATCCCTGCATAACTTATTAATGTTTCTGATAACTCCCTTAGAATAAAGTGTCCATAATATCTAACACTGCATTTTATTGCCAGGGATCAAACTGACCTCTTCAGATGTTCTAGTAAGTTCAGAGAAATCATTCTAGTGTTGAACCACAAGCAACCTTACAAAGTCTGCTCCGTCAACACAGAGAGAGGGTATGAATATTGAGCAAGAGCTGAAAAATCAGACGTGGTGTACAGCATGGCAGTGGCTGATTTAAAAAAAAATTGACTGCTTAAAGTAAATAAGCCTGTTTTTATCAATGTCTATGTTTACTGGTAGGTCCGCTCTCAAAATTTAAAACCCTGAAAAGGACAAAAGGAATGCAATTTCCTTATCCAGGTTAAACAATTTTTTGAGACATGGTTTTTCCATGAATTATCATGCATAGTACACCTTCTCCAAAGTTAATTGCAACCTAACCTACCCATATTTTCTGTCTTTGCAGACTTTGGGAACTGCTCATATCAATCATAAGCTCTTAATGATTTTATTATATATATGAAATATAAACAGGTAGTGCCATGGCCGGGTGTTAGGCCACTTGCCCCTCACTATGGCAGCCCAGGTTTGATCCCATGAGACTGTATTTGGGATTTGAGGTGGAAAAAGTGGCATACTGTATTGAAAATTCTAGCAGCTGTACATTGTCAAGCATGATAAGTGACTGAGTGAGATAGTGAGTTGTTTAACATGACAAAATGCTGGTTCTAAAAGTGACATATAATGATCACTCCTACTGCGAGACATTATAGAAATCTTACATTTAACCTGCCAGTGAGTGAAGCAGAAGGAAGAAGAGGTCGCTTCACATATATTTCATTATGCCACTGAGGTACAGGAAAAGTGAAGTTACAATATGCAGCATTTATAATGGGGAACCATTTTAATGCTCCCACCATTGTAAGTAGACATTAGAATATAGTTATCACCAGTCAAAAATAGTATGTAATACAGGTGTGTTAAGTGTATAATAGAATTTATATATGGAAGAAGCTGGAAACAGTGATGTGTTAAGATATATCTTTTAATTTATGTTAACATGTTTCGGGAACCTGTGGTCCATCTTCAGAAGTGTCAGATGACTGAAAAAGAATCTTGGAAACAGAGTACTGAAATTCATGTTTTGAAACTTTTCCTAAATTCTTAAGTAAGAATCCATATTAGGAGATATATTTTCCTGTCCAGATGTTTATCCACAACTGCAGCAGACATCTTCAGTGGCACAGTTCAGATCTTCTTGGTGAAGGTTTAGTCATGAGCTATTATGTTATGATATGAACCACCTACCACCTTTACAATGCAATAAAATGGAAAAAAAAATTATATACAAACACAATTCTAAACTAAAGCGTTGTTCCCTTATTCTAGAAGAAATTGTGTAACCATTGCACAGTAGCTGCTGGAACAGCTCTTGCACAAACCAAAATAGTTCATACCTACACATGTGTCCAACATTTTCCTGTGAATTTCATTTTGTGTATGTTTATTCACAAATCAAATAAAGTAGTTCATATTTCTGCCATTTAGGGTGAAAACTGATTGTAAAAGCGACATCTACATTGCTAATTTTAAATAATTCATCTCTGTAAGTCAACATCTCAAGCCATTACACTATTGCATAGCAAAACTACTGTGCATTACTTTTCAATCCTCTTTTTAACATACTAAACTGCAATTTTCTTTATCTCAATTAAGTTGGTAAATAAGAAGCAGGAGTATAAGATTATTTTAAACTTAATGAACATCAGTACAGATGTATTTTTATATCTTGACAGATGGAGAGCGATGTACAGTGGTATCTGGCGGAGTCCACCTCAGAACGGTTGCAACTAGAGGGGAGGGCATGTCAGTTGCGTATCAGTTGCGAGCAAGTAAACAGGTGCAGAGCTACTCGGTAATGCTACAGCTTGTTTCAAAATGTGCGTGTCTCCTGGTTCCAAGAGAGCATTTAGAAATGACGCCTCCTAGCAGCACATTAGGAAATAAAGTGCTACATTTAAAAACACAAGAAGTAATAACAAATATCTATAGATTTATAAAAAGGGAACAATGTTCTAAGTCTGCTACAAAAATCTGGGAAAGGGCATCTGAGGCAACAGTTGTGTCTGAAAGCAGTTTAGGTGAGTTATTAAGGAAAGAAAAGCCATTGGTGCTAATGCAACAACGTCCTTCTCTATGCCCAGAAAGCAAAGATTAAGAACATGCACAAAATCTTATTTGGATGTTTTAATTCTGAAGTAGCTAGGCGAACTATGAATAATTTTTAAAGCACAGAAAAACAAAGACCAACTCTGAAGAAACTGCTTATGAAGCTTCAAAATTCTATTGACTTCCAAGACAGTGTCTGAACATTAAGAAGAGTTCTTTTGAAGCTAGGATTTATATGGAAAAAAACACTAAGCGTGACAGAAATTTTAATCAAACATCGTACCGTATGGGCAAAAATGCTCAAGTATTTATGAAGTATTCAGAGATATTGAAGTGAAGTTTATATAGTTCATATGGATGAATCTTATATAAATTAAATTCAGCACATACTAGACCATATGCCTGGAGTGAAACTCATTACAGGAACTCTGCAGCGATGTCGAAAGGCGGACACTTGGTTATCACGCCTGCTGGAGGAGAACAGGGTTTTGTTCCAAACGCCTATGTACTATTTAAGATAAAAAAAAAAGTGTGGAGATTACTACCGTAGTAAGAATTGTAACTTAGTTTATAAGAGCTGCAATACTGGCTTGGAGAGTGAGATTTGTTTTTCGACAACTTATCCACCGCACTCCCCTCTAGTAATCTTACGCGTGTGACGCATTGTGGCGATAGGTGCACTACCCCCACCACAGTTGCTACTCATCCCTACCGCGCAGGATTTCTGTCAAGATAAAATAATACATCTGTACTTATGTAACAAGAAAATTGGTTCAATGTGTCTGTTGTAAAACCAGAACAGAAGTAAATGTTCCAAACGTTCTTGCTTTTATCTCCATCCTAAGCAATATTTAACACTTAATTCAACAGCTCTACAGTAAGTATTCTTTGAGGATACCAAAATCAAATTGTGAATTTGGAAAAGAAAGAAAGGAATCTGTTAGAGTTCATAATGAATATTGCCGGCAATGATACTTTAGAAAAAAAAAGCAAGAGGCTCACGTGGAAGTCAAATTGTAACTAGCAATACATGTGAATATGTCCTTAAGCAAATTCAGCGTGAAAGTTTCATTTATTAATGGTAAAATGCATGGCAAACAGCTGTGACCAACTACGAAAGGTAGTTCAACAAGGTAAAGGCACACTCAAGCTGAAAGTTTGGAAAGTAATTAATGTGTGATCTTTTTGTTTGAATATTTGAATGGAAAGCAGTAATGTAGGATAACAAGATAGGGTATAAAAACGTCTGTGAAAATCTTCATAGCCCCTTCCATAATTTTACTTACTGTGTTAAGTGTAACAACTGTCCCTCATCAAATAATACATTACAAGTACATACATGGTTTATCTCTGGTAATTAAAAATGGTGGGTGGGGGTGTAATAATTTGTGTTTAAGTTCAACAATGAAATGCTGATGTATTCATCATCTTATGCTACTCACTTCACTGCTCTGCCAGCACTAAGACAAAAATAATATCCCCAAAGATACATTAACATGTGATGTTGGGTTATTGGAAGTATATGCTAACTGGACCTATTTTGATTAATTCATTTAAGGCAATGCATGTATGAACATAAAAAAAATAAAGCTTTCTTTTTTTCCCTGAGGCTTTGACATTTATACTCGGAACATAAAACATAGTGAACAAACAAGTTAATCAAACAAGCTTAATCAAACCTTTCAGATATTTTTATCACCTTTAGATATGGTAACACAAAATGCTCCTTGGAGCCTATAGTTTGTCATATGGCTCCCAAATTTTTAATGAGCTTACTACTAAAAAAAAATATATTTGTGCAGGCGTTTTTGTTTACTTTAAAGAAAAAATACTTCTATTCGTATGTTACTGAATGGTTCAACACTTTCAATGGAATTAAGGAAAATAATTCAGCTGAACTGTTTCATATTTTTTAACAAATGAAAAAAAAAAATCTAATTATTCCTGAATTCTTCTGAAAATACCAATCTAGTAAGCTATGAACTGTGGTCCAGGGTGTATTCTGAAAAGTGAAAAGTGCTGAAAAACAGAAGCTGAGAAAAATGGAGTTTAGTTCAATATGTGACTTTAAATTGTTTATATTAAAAAATCAACTGTTTAGCATTAAAGTACAAATTATTTTTTCCACTTTTTTAAACTATATTTCACTGATGCTTTGCCTTAATACAGATTTCCATGTGGTATGACTATAATGCTTCTATGTCCTTTAAAGGAGCACTCAAATTCTATAGTACATTTACGAGATTATAGTTTCTGCACTCTTCAAAATTCTATTTGTTTTGCAAGCTATATAGAATACACACTTTTATTCTGCAGACCGATTTTAACACAATTATTCATTACTCCCTTCAAGAAATTTATTTTACTACAAACATTTTCAGTTTTCTTCTTAGATCTTACTTCAAATTGCTGGAGTTCTACACAAACATTACTGCAGCAGTGGCAATACTTAAAAGCTGTTATCTTCACTATAAATGTAAATTTTCACACAGAACAAACTTAGAAGCCCTTTTTCTCACTTAATCCTATGTTCTGTTGTACTGAATTTAATTTTTGCTCCTCAACACACTTCACAAGTTTCTGGCACCAAATGCCTTCATCCATTTGTATGCATTACATACTGCACACAATATATATATTAGAAAAACAATTACAAATACATAAAATTATCCATAAGACTAATGCACGTAAATAAATATTAATATCACATTAGCAAATTACCAAAAACTAAGAACCAAAACTGCTGATACAACAGCTGTGTAAGATAAATACACAAAAGAAAACCCTTTAATATAATATAATATTTTCATGGTAAACAGTTTGCATTTATTATGCCCTGAGTTGGACTTTACAATCTTCCCATACTGTGACCTCATAGTAGACAAACAACAGGCAACTTAGCATGATCAAAAGTTGCGCTAACTCAGTCAATGGAACTTGTCCTAGCACCAGCAACCAGCCATTATCACACCATCAGCTTTATAAACAGAGCCTGGAACTTATTGGAAACAGTGCCACTTGTGACTGAAACAACGCTTTACAGGCTGAATAAACTGCAAATCCCAAGCTCGGTTAAACTCTCATACCTGAATCTACAAGCATATTACAGGCATATAGAATTAAACAAAGAATGTATTTTGATTATTACCTGTGAGATTTGTACTTCCAGCGACTTTTAGCTAGCAAGGTAAGCAACTAAAAAGGTTATGTCAATCTTTTGGTAACTTTGCATAGTGCATTCTAAACAGAAAATGTCATGATTTGCTTGACTAATGCCTGTTCTGTTGCAGACAAACAACGCTAATGGTATTAAACATCATATGTAAAGTTCCTGCAGGAACTTTTATTGAAATGTATACATTATTTATTGCTATTCTTAACAACTAGGGGGGGAAAAAAAATAAAAATATCCCAAAGAAAACTAAACTTAAATAAGAGGAAACGCATCCTACTTAGACGAAATAATACACAGAATTTATTTAATAAACTGTACAGCTCTTTTGTGCTATATGCAGCACATTTATCACATTTAAATACTGCAGTGCTACAAAGCCATTTATGTTCTTCCTATTTTGGAATAGGAAAGGTGTAGGTAATACACTAAAAAAGATTTATATTGACTGCCAAATAAAATAATATTAAAGAAAGGGGAGACTTTCTTTTGATCACAGAAAGCATTATATATTGCTAACACGTGGAAATGGCTCAACCTGGTGTCTGGTTACTTTAAGCCGAGTCCTTGATGGATTTCCTCTTCTCTCCCCCAGACACAGGTGCCATCTCAGAGCGAATCAGCTGTGGATCAATCTCTATCTTTGGAATTGGATCCCGCCAATAATTGAAGTTAGAGAAGTCCTCCAAAGTGTCCTCTGGAGGAAGTGGGAATATTTGGTCCACAATCGAGCTCATGTTTGAATACCTGCAAACAAATGCTTTAAGTATTAATACCTAATTTTCTTAAAATCTATGTCCACCCATCCATTAGTTTATCAATAGGAGCTCAGATGCATTGCACATTCATTTTAAAGAATGTGCAATGTGCAACTGTATAAAATGTTAACATTAATAATGAACAATTCTTTCCTTTGCCTTGCAATTGATCAAATTAACAGCACCAACAAACAAGTCTCAAGACTTCTGCAGTACAGTAAAACTAGAGGTTTCTTTCGTATATTTAAAAACTGTGACTTTGTTGAATGATACTGTTTATTTTCAAACATATTCTGCAAATTAATGACCTAAAAGCACATTGCTGACTTTACTTTATGTTTGCTGAAACAGTTGCAATTAGCTATCCAACAGTAATACAGATTTTGAGGCTGAAATAACCAACTCTTAGTAATTACATGTCATCACAATACTGCATATTCTTTGCAAGAGCTTAACTGAATTAAAAGAATGGCCACTTAATACAAAGGTAGCACTTATGGGTAATAATTTAAATTTTAACATTAAGTATTTTGGAAATGGTAAATACTACAAAGTCAAGTGTTGATAAACTGTACATATTAAAAAGATGAACATTTTTCCTCAAATAAGTTTTGTTCCTTAAATTTAGTAAAATTAAAAGTATTGTTATATATAAATTATATAGTGAAATTTAGGACTTCAAAGGTCATTCATGACATAATGACAGCAATTTTTGACAACATAAAAATATTCTGATGTGTAATGGTTGTTTGGGATATGGATATTTCTTTAAAAATCATCCCCTTATGGCTTATAATGGTACCTGATTTAGTAAGAAATTTGGTATTGAATCCAAATTTCATTTTAGAGTTTTAACATGTAACAAGATATGAAACTCCTCTATGTCCAATTTCTGGCATTTGCTTTGAAATTGTCCATTATGTTACTTTCTGTTACACACTGTTAAGTTACAGGAAGTAATGTATTTGACATTCCCCATAAAATAGTTTTCAGAAAAGCTAGGCTGCAATTTTTGTTTTCCTCCAAACCGCATAAGGAGGGCAGAGCAACATGTTATATGACAAAATCTAAGGGAACACAATTAAGGAGAAATTGATAAATAGAATTACTTGGATAGCGAATAAGAGATATAATAATGGTTAAGGCATAAAAGTTGCATTACAATTAAAAAAGCTATATAGATTATAAACATTATCAAAATAAAGGTAGAGTCAAACTGAAAAACTCAATGTCAAAGTCAGGATTTGAACCACGGGTATTCAGGTCTCTGTCTGGTTGCTGTGAGCTATTATGGCAATATGCCAGCATGACATTAAATAAATTATCCAAATGACTTGCATTTTTCCCAGTAAATCACTAGGATATCTCATATACATATGAGATAAGATACCTTAACGATTTACAATGCTATAAGTATGAGGGCTGATCAACAAAGACAGACTGATTTTTTGCTGTACTGTCCGTGATAGTTTCCTATCTGTAACATAAATATTTGAAAAGAGCAGCTTTTTATTCATAACGTCTATAAGCGGCAGTACTCTAGCACAGTAGGTTGATAGTAATGCTCAATTTTGTAGACGCTATGTGCATTTTGCATACCATACAATGGAGGTGACACAAAAAGAGCATACAGCACAATCAAATTCTGTTTTCATTTACACCATACAGCCCCTGAAACTTATGAAAAGCTGAAGCAAGTGTATGGCGAAGATGCACTAATGTACAGTGTTAACGTAATTCAAGGACTTAAAAGATGGCCAACTTGTCTGTGTTAAACAAGGTGAGCCTGGTGTTTCAGCTTCTGCTGTGACTGGTCAACATAGTAATCTTGTAATCTTAATGATTACATACAATCATCTCCATATGACACAAGTTTGTGCCTGTTGGGTGCCACATCTTTTGATTCCCAAACAAAAGGCTGTACGGATGGAGACAAGCCATGATGTGCTGTGTCTCTTTGCTGATGGAGGGGATGCGTTTTTTATATCAATTATCATTGGTGATGAGCCATGGCTACATCATTATGATCCTGAAGGAAAACAAGCCAGCACAATGTGGAAATCGCCAGGTTCTCAGACAAAAAAAGGTAAAAGTTGTTCCATTTACAGAAAAAGTGATGGTGATCACAGTATTTTACTGCAATGGAATGATTTACCTGCATGCAGTTCCCCCTCACACTTCTGTTACAGCAGCATACTACATGTCAGTAATGGCTACAGTGAGGAAGGACACTGCAAAGGAATGACCATTGCTTTCTCAGACTGGGGACAATGCAGGCCTCATGTTGTAAATCAAGTCGTGCAGTTTCTGGCACAATTCAACATTACCTAAGTACCATTATCCACCTTTACTGCCCTGATTTTGCATCCTATGATTTTTTTTATTCCCATCACTAAAGGCAAATCTTCGGGGCATTTGTTTTGATAAGTCTGAAGCAGTGCTCAAGAAAAGTAATCAATTTTCAAGAACCTGACAAAGAATGATCTGCAGCATGTGTTCAATGACTGGCAGAGACGCTATAAAAAGTGCATTCAAGTAGGAGGGGACTACTTTGTAAAAGATCATGTAAACATTGAAATGGAGTAATAAACATCTGTGAAAAAAAATTAATATCAGTCTTTGCTGATCAGCCCTCTAGTCCTGGGCTTCATAGTTTAGACCAATATTAGCTCAATTGATGGAAATATATTACTCTTTCACACTACCCTGACAACTTTTGCTAATGGATGAATTGAGGGTGTAACAATATATCTTTAGAGGTGGAAGTGTGCATGGTGAAGAAAGATATCTGATAGACATGTTTTATCCTCAGAGGCACATGTTGTTCTCACTGGCTTATCTTCAGTGTTAAAGCGGAACATAATGTCATCTTTCATTTAAACACAAAAATATGCTAATAGAACTTATTCCAAACTGTTAAAACCATTGCCTTATTTCACATTTTGAAAGTTGCAAGATACAAGGGTGTACTGAAGTTTTATTCATTAAAATTGAGATAGAAAAATCTGGATGCATATTATAAAAATTGGATGAATTTTTTATAACACTCACTCAGTAACAATAAAGGAAATACCATAGTTCAATAGAAAAGTTACAAACACCAAATTTAATGAAAAAGCGAAAACTTGTAAGAAAATTGATGTTAACACCAGTATTTGGAGTAAAGATCTTCAGTTTTGGAAACCAACTTAATCTTTCCATCTTTAAGTATAAACAAATAATTTATCTTGGTTAGGTTGGGTTACTTGGGTAAGGTTTCTTCCAGGGCTTTCCCTTATCCTGAGAAGACAAATGTTAGAAAAATTTAACTCTAGAGACCCTGGGCACATTTGAGCATCATTTCAACCATCCCATATGACCTACCTGGTTAAAGATCAAGTGATGAAATGTTTTAGTTTAGTATTATGAAACTAGTATTTAGCAAATTGAAGCTAAGAAACCTCCAGTTCTTATATGATGGTACTGCCGACTTCTACTACCCATCTTCCTGTCCTGTTGTTTTGACATACACATGATTTGCAGAGCAAGCATTCCTCATTCAAAATTTGTTAACTTGAAGTTTTCTATTACATTACTTCTTGTGACTAAGAAGTTTTCCTATTCTTAAATGTATCATTAATTATTCAAAGCCTTATGACAACTTGTAAGTGTAATGGTTTAATACATGCAAGAAACATGGGCTGTGTTTGACACAAAGTTAGTGACAGGTTTAGATAAGCAATATTTTAACTGTCTGACCAGGTGTGAATATCTCTATATCTGTGTCTTCTTGCTGTTTCAATATTCTTCTGTGTTGCCATTTTTTATTCTGCCTTCCTTTTATAACAAATTTAGTCATTTTAGTCTTTTTTGAAATCATCTTTTTTGTTTTGTTTCCAATCTCCTTCAACAAAATTTTTCTTAGTTTTTTCTGTAATATCTTGAACACCCACACACTGTAAAGTGCACAATGGTCACATATACTTTGCAACAGACCCATGATGCAAATGTTTTCTGTCTTATTTCAGGAAAGTGTGAGCCTAAAATCTGGCATGTTCAAATGCTTTTCAAGGTTAACATACAAAACTTAAATGGAAATTATCATCATTAGTAGTAACGACAAGGATGGGGTGTCTCCCATATCCCAACAAGCAGTGGGGCATGCACCAAGGCTTACCACTATCACGTGGCGATGTTATGTATCCCCATGTATCAGTCACAATGATTTAACTGCATGTAGCCACCAAGGGTGGGAACGAGTCATTCACAATATTACTCTGTCCAGAATAACTGAAATTAAGAAAAAACTGAAAATATATGCCACTTTTAATGTCAAATTACTTCACTATAGTATTCCTTAGGCATTCACACACATGCACCTATGAAATGAGAACCAAAATTACTATATCATTGTCACCATTTTCAATTCCCAAAGAAGTAGTAGATACTTACGATGACTGGAATGTTTGTGTAAGTTCATGCTTCAGTTCACCACGGTAATTTATTGTAAAAATTCGGAAAATAGGAATACCAACTGCACGATAGGCCCATACATCCTGAATAATAAACAAAAAAATGCACATTACTGCAATATTCATTTTAACGATGATACTGCAAACAATTAATTACTCAAATGGGAAAATACTGCAACCAATTTCTTTTCCAAATATAATATTTTATTGCAAATACTGTGTTCTATATACAGTAGTGAATTCAAGTAGGTAAAGCTGAAATTCAGTGATTATACATAGACAAACTGAGGTGATAATAGAAAATCATAGCTTGGTGCAGAAAACATTTGGTTATCAAAAGTGTTAAAAATTAATAGAGCATCATGATACTGAAATATGGGGAACAATTACATCTACCAAGTGAGTCATATATTACACAATAAGACATAATTGACTTACTTTAATTTTATTGCCATAACCAGCATAAAAAGGTTTAGAATTTGTTGGGAAGAGAGCTTGTATATCACGTAGGCAGGAGATCTTGAATTCTTCTGGTTTCTTCTCTATTACCTCCCTGAAATCAAGAACAATATGTCAAATATACAATAAACACCATTTTCTTTTGTGTTCAAGATTATCTACTGTCCATTCCAAACCAGAATTCCCACTGATGTGGGAACAAAAGCACATGTTTCTAACAAGTCATGAACCTAAGGAAATCTTACACCAATGTAAATATTGGGGTTAAAAAGGTACAGAATTAAGCATTACATTGTGGTAACAAAGAACTCTTTGCTAAAGGTAAATGAATAGACACTAACTGTTAGGATATCACAAAATACAATTTTGTTAAAGACATCTGTTATTATTACACTAATGTTGAGAGTATCTCGCTTTTAAATTATCAACTGTATGCACAACTGCATATGCTAGCACATTATGCTAAGCTCAGGTCAGATCTTGTGATTTACTCAGTGTTTGAGTTCTATTAGCACAGATAGGTGCTTGTCAACTGTTCAAACACAAAAGTGGGAAACCATTAACAAGGGGCACAAAAGAAATTATACTTAATTTTAATTTAAAAAAACAAATTAGAATTAACACTGAAGTAATGCAATAATTAAAAATTATACAATAAGTCAACTGAGAAACTCTGTACTACACATACCTCAATTTTCTTTCAACATGTTTCGCATTCACTTGAAGGCATCATCAAGTTGACAACTTCTTAATAATGTCTTCAAGTGAAAGCAAAATGCATTTGAAAGAAAACTGAGGTATGTGAAGTATAGATTGTCTCAGCTGACTAACTGTATAACTTTTAATTCATACTTAATGTGTTCGACTCACTATTAGAACAGTATCGGTTGCTTGCAGTGTGCATATTAGGAAAATAATATCCAAGTGTACAGCATTTCAGTGAAAAGTGTAATCAAAATATGCAGTGAATATAAAGACTGATTCCAATATGGCAGCTGAGTCATCTTCAGTACAGGGTGGGCCAAAAGTCGCGATCAGGTAATGTTTATATTCAAATAACTCACTTTCCAAAACTGAAAACAAATTAAAAACTTATCATAAATTGAGAGGGATATTTTTCCCCTTCATATGACTTTTGTTGCATTAGTTTTTCAATTTTCTGACAGAGCAAGGGCATTATGTTATAGCAGCAAGCCAGATTTTTCACTGGTTATTAGTTGATATCAATGTGAAATGCTGTTTGTGTTGTAAGCAATGGCCGATACAAGTAAATCTACGACTGAGGAATGTTTCATCGTTAGTATGGAGGATTCATGAAAAAGAATGAACTGGCAAAACATACATAGAAATCAGAGAAAACTCCCTTCTTCATTTCAATAAAGCAGCTCCCAGTGAAGCCAATCTCTGAAAACTGGAAAAGAAGACTTCCACAACAGGCTCTGTATTGGATATAAAACGCAGCAAAAGACCTAAAAATATTGCAGTGATGATGATAGTAATCTTCTGTCTGAATCATTGGAGCATTCGCCAAAGAAATCAAGAAGGAATTGATTGGCAGAAATGCAAGTATGCAACATTATGGCCTGACTTTGAAAGCTAAATCCCTTAAGTGAAGAGAGATAGACAGGCAGGCAGGCAGGCAGGCAGGCAGGCAGGCAGGCAGGCAGGCAGGCAGGCAGGCAGACAGACAGACAAGAGAGAGAGATCATCCTTATCTTCAGGACGATCACTCCCAAAATGCTCTGGCGGAAATGCAGACAGACATGGTGGTGTATTCAACTGTGCACTGAAAATTATGAACATACCAAAATATTAGATGTTTAATAATGACGCTGACTGACCCTGATATATTTATCTTTTCATATTTCCATTCCCTATTAGTGCAGCAATCAACAGATAATGGTTTTAAGTTACTTGTGAAATTTTATTATTGCTACACAAACTTAGAAAATATCTGATTACGACTTTTGGCCCACCTTCTAGATTCAGATTTGGGTGTTAAATTTTGTCCTGAAGATTATCATTAATGTGAGTATAATGTTCATTTCTGCATACTTATACTACTGACTGTTACTTAAGATGTCATTTTGAACTATGATTTTCATGCAGGCCACCTTTTTGTAGATGAAACAGTATTCAGCTGTAGCAAACACATGGTGCAAGAGATGACACAGATTCTAGGTGAAGGGTTTTCACAGATAATACAGACTTTGTTTCTAATGACAGACAGACTGACTTTGAATGGACAACCTTGCTTTCTATTCTGCTATGAATGTTTAGAATGCAGCAATTCTTACATATCTAACTTCCAGGGGTTATGATTATTGAGACCAAGACTCGAGGCAAGCAGGTAGGAAGGGTATATTAGATGTGAATAAGTCATTTTGTTATTGTGTGAAAGAAATGTTACAAATGTCAATGTATCAATGAAAATGTATGGAGCAGAAAGATGAGAATATAAATAAATAAAAAAAATACATCTAACTTATAATTTGAGAAATACTACATAAAATATTAACAAAATACCAATTTCTAGCGTCAAAATTTTTTAAGAAACAGATGTACATAGCCTACATAAGAGAACATTCATTTTGCAGCTCAGCTAAAAGACATTTTTTTCCCATAATGCAAAAAAACACATACAATACACATGAATAAATAATGATTATATTAAATTATAGATGAGTCGTATTTATTACACAACAGCTTCACTTACATACCTATATTGAGGACATGTTTCGCGAACCATCGTTAACATCATCATCTCTAATGCGACTAAAGCTTCATCCAGTGGTGTGGTTAGTTTAGGAGTTGCTGCTGTCATCTGTTGATTTTGTGATGAATTTAAATGTGCGGTTGTCTTCTGGTTAATAGATTGTTTCACTTCACTGTGGTGTTCCAATACAGTTAAATGTGGATATATTGAAGTTGGTATGTAAATGAAGCTGATGTGTAATAAATACGACTCATTTATAATTTAATAGATTGTTTCGCTTCAGTGTGGTGTTCCAATACAGTTAAATTTCGATATATGATTATTTATGCTATTCATGTCCAAATAGATATATAATATTTATTACACTTCATAATTTATACAGATTGATATGTAGTTACAAATTTATACTGAACATTACATATTCTTAATATACCATTTTCCACACTTCCCCGAGTTGCTGAATTTCCTAGGACCCAAAGCCTCAAACATTGGTTACTGAGCTATTACTCTTCTTTCTTTCTTTCCTTCACTGCCTTCTTATACCACTACGTAGTGTCAGGGTATTCTTGTTCCTCTTAACCTTTATGCCCTTAGGCGGCGGGTTGAGGAACGGAATCTCTGGATCAGTGAGAGAGAGAATCCAGCATCAGCCCGATGCCTGGTATGAGAGTGAGGAAAGTGATGAAAGAATGAGGGTGAGATGAAATGATAGGAAAGATGATGGAACAATTGGTGCAATGCTGAGGGGAAACTGGAGGACCCAGAGAAAACCTGCTCCAGCGCAGTGTTATCCACAAATCTCACTTTGCAGTCACCTGGGATCAAACTCAGGCCACCTTGGTGAGAACCAAGAGGTCTAACCACACAGCACAGCAGTGAGCTATTACTCTTTTTCTTAAAATTATTTACAGTTTCTTCTCTCTCCTTCTTAGTTATTTTCCTCAGCTATATTTCTCATAAAACCTAATTATTTTTCTATTTCAATAGTATTTTCCTTAAATTTAATACTCAACATCTTTTCACCTATAATTTCATTGATAAAATGAACCAATTCTTATGCAAATTCAATACTTCAATAGCCTCTCCACAATCCACAATTTTAGTGCTCCTTTATAACTCATTTGTGCAACACTATTGCAGGAAGCCTTTGGTAAACCCAAAATTAACTTACAAAAGCCCCTGTGCACCCTGTTTACATTTAACTAGCTTTCCTCGACACCCCAAATCTCAACTCCATTGAGCATTTTCGTCTCAATTACCGCTCCATATACTCTTTTTAACCATTTTATCTGCATCCCTGGTATTTTATCTAGACATGTTCTAATATCTTTCATTGTCAGTTTGGCTAAAACCATTTTCTTTTGGTCATTTCATTTACCACTACTGTTTAATCTTACTCCTAGATAATCAAATTTCTTAACCATCTTGATTTTCTTTCTCTGCCAACTCTCATTTTTCATCCTTTCTTATGTTCCCCTTTTTAATTACCATTAGTTTTATTTTGTTTTTGTTTATTCTAAGGCTCCACTTGTTACAAAAATATCTCTATTGATACAATTATCTTGTTTAATCCAACATTTGTTACTGATTCTGCAACCAAATAATCTGCAAATAATAAACCTGGTGTTTCCTTGTTACACATTATTGGAAAATGTTCATTTTCTAACTTGATTGTTCTAAAATGTCATCAATGAACAAATCAAATAATATAGGACAACTTACATCCTTGCCTTAACCCTACATAATTTGTAATCACATTCTCATTATATTATTTGCAATCCTTATACAAAGTCATTTTCATATATTCTTTGTAATGTTCCTAAACCTATTATTCATTCTTTTCTTGCTCAGCTTGGTCCATAATGATTGTATCTAGAGCTTTTTCAAAATTCACAAAGAACATGTTTTTGAAGTATTTATTAACCATTGTAGTTATTACAAAATTGATATCTATTACTCTCTAATTTTTCCTAAAATCTGTTTGGAAATCAGACATCTTTCCCTTCTCTTCTGCCCAATTTTGCACTCTTTCTGCTAAGATCCCTGTATAAACTTTACCTAATAATAAGTTAATCCCCCACTAATTTACTGGGTTATTTACATTCCCTTTGTTCTTAAACACTGGCACCACTATTGCTGTTTTCCAACTCCTAGGTACAGTACCCCCTTCAAAAATTTAATTTAATAACGTGACTAACAATTTTAAGCTGCTCTCATTTCTACTCCATGCTTTCCAAAATTCCCTTGGTATGCCAGCAATTCCAAATGCTTTGTTCCTTTTTAATCTTCTAGTTTATATATGTCTAAATAACTGATCTATCAGGGCTGAACTTAAAACGGCTAAACCTAAGAAAGACAAATTTTAATAAAGGGGCAAAAGTATTGGTGTATTTTATTTTTAAGAAGATCTACATCTTTTCTGTAGTAAGATTTTGTGTATCAATTATGGTTTACCAGTTATACAAGTCAAGAGGACTTCAGAGGCTATTCTTAGAAAATATTTAATTGTTCTTCCACACTAGTTGTGTGTACAGCAAGGTTCAGATAAGTAGAGTCAGACTGAAAAATTCAATGACACAGTTCAGTCTCCATCCGGTTGCTCTTAACCATTGAGCTACCATGGCAACTTGCCAGCATGATATTAAATTTTGCAACTAACTCATATTTTTCCAGGTAATTTCCATAAATTGACTTAATAATGGTCTAAACTGTGAAACCTGGGACTTAAGTACCTACAGCATAATAAGTTGCCACAAAAGGTATGTATCTCATTGTATATGAAATCTTCTAGTGGTTCACTGGAATAAATACGAGTCAGTTGGAGAATTTAATGTCATGCTGGCATGTTGCCATGGTAGCTCAAAGGTTAAAAGCAATCGGATGGAAAATGAGATATCCATGGTTTAATTTCATTTGTCATGAAAATATCTTAAAACATATGGTATTTTAATTAAATTCATCATGAGCCATTTTTGGAAAAAAAAAAAAAAAAAAAAAACCAACACGTTTTAACATTTTGCCATATAAAGGGTAGATTAAGGTTTTTGTTTTTGCTTTTGTAGATTAGGCTTTTGTTGAAAACTTTGTTACAACCTTGGTAGATGCTCTTTGGTATATAATCTATTTTTTGATTTTGTGTTACGCCCACATTCAGACTTTTTCCAGATTTTTTTTTAAATTATAAGAGGCAGGGGTGTGGAGGGGATTCAGGGATCTGAAAACTTGTGTTTTCAGTGAAATCTAGGAAGCAATATCTTCCCTATCTACTATGTACATGGTAGAGAGTAAAAGGCTCTTCAACTATAGTTCAACTTGCAAGCAAGCCACCTTTGCCTATCAGCTGCACCTTTAAAATTTGATGGTGAGAAGGGGAGGATGTTTAGCACTAAAACCACATCTAAACTGAGACAAGAAAACTGAGTAAATATTTTTCCTAGCAATAGTACATCATATTGGCACCAAACACTGAAATATTTTGTGTTATGCACTTTCATCACTCCCAGTATTCACTTCATCACTCTCACCGTTTTCTTCATTCTATTTATCACTGCTATCTGGTACATTTAATAGAAGCTAAGCAATAAAATACACAATATTAATGCAAAAAAATCCAGTATAAGTCTGCATTATTGAAGAATATTGTCAGTTTTGATTCCATATGCTAGATGAATTGTTGCAAATGAGCATAGATTTTAACAGCAAACGTACATATGTAAACAGCCAAGGAAACAAACCTAAGCTACTAACAGACTTTTTGCTGTTGAAATTTGCACTAAAGGTTCAGCTTATTTTCAGGCCAATATGGTAACTGTTTCTTATTTTCTAAGGCATTTATTCTTAACCTTTCTAATAATATCCTGGCAAAAAGTTATTATGCAACAGTAGAGAAGACTTAACTAAGATGTAAGAACATTTTCAAAAGTAGCAGAACTTACCTGTGAAATGCACTAATTAGACTAGTTGGGTTTAATAGCAGAGGTCCATCTGGCAAAGAGAGGTCACCTTGCTTAATGGAGTGCAGATAATCTCTAGTCACACGTCCCTAACCTGCAAAGTCAACATCAGAAACATTCGAGATTTAACTGTATTGGAACACCACAGTGAAGCGAAAAATTATTAATTTTTAGATGAGTCGTATTTATTACACATCTGCTTCACTTTCGTACCTATTTTGAGGACATGTTTCGCAAATCATCGTTTGCATCTACGGCTCTTATGCGGATCAAGCTTTAGTCGCATAAGAGCCATAGATGCAAACGATGATTTGCGAAACATGTCCTCAAAATAGGTACGAAAGTGAAGCAGATGTGTAATAAATACGACTCATCTAAAAATTAATAATCAGAAACATTATTGGCAATCTTATCAGTAATGTGAAACAGTAACTACAAAATGCCTGTCAGCCTATGACTAGATACATTTATAGCATGGACAATTACCCTTGATCCAAGCACAATTTTAATGCTTGAATATGTTTTGAATTTTGTCAACTTTGTCAATATTGGCAAACTCATCTTGATGATGATCATCAATGTATGAATTTAAAAATTAATTAACTCTTAAGAGTACTGCATCTGTGAAAAACCCAAAATCTAGTTTTCTTTTGATTGCTTTGACTTTACTGTATAAAGTCTAAGACTGCATACTGTATACTGCAGACTCTAAACACCTTCTATCAAATGTACATAAAACCTATACTTCATTATTGCGAAGAAATTCTAATAACTACGAATGTAGAAAAACTTAATAAATTACAGAACCAAATCCTCCGCCTCATAACAGAAGCCATTAAAACAACACCAATTACTGCCATGAAAATTTTAACAAATAATCCAAACATAACATTTGAAATTGAGAAAGCAGCAATCACACAATATGAAAAACTTTAAAGACTACCCTATAATAACTGGGTCCAAAGAAAACCACAAGTATGTTTAAAATCTCAGCAAAGCTTTTTAAGCATAGTACAAGAAATCAGCCATAGATTACAACTTCCACACACAAAAGAAACTATGCAGACGAGAAACAACCCTCTAGAATTTTTAGAAATTTAATATAACCTCCATTTGACAGAAACTATCACAAAATCTGAAACCCCCACCTCTACCTTAAAACAACTGCCACTGGAAACAATAAACTTAAGATATCCTGCTCCTGAATGGACGCATATTTTTACAGACGGTTCCAGCCTACCAAATGAGGGTGGCACTGGTGCTGGTGTGGTATGCCCACTTTTCTCCTTTTATCGTAAACTAAACAAAAATTTAACAAAATTTGATGGCAAAATTTTAGCCATCCTACGAAGTTTACAAAATCTCTTATATCACATCCAAAAATTTACAAAGGTTGTAATACTGTCTGACTCCAAAGCAGCCATTCTTGCTATAACACGAGATACAACACCTAAAAGTATCAAAATTATTGAATGCCACAAAATGATAAAACAGTTATCACATTTACATACAAAAGTTGTACTCCAGTGGATTCCGGCCCATTGTGGAGTGATAGGAAATGAAAAAGCTGATTTTCTGGCCAAAAAGGGTAGCAAAATTGTTTCGAACCCAACTACTATTCCAGTACCCTTTCACTCTATCAAAAGAATTATTTCAAATAAATATATCAAACAACTTAAGGAAGAATACACCATAAAAACGTCGGGAAAGGAATGGGAAAATCTACAAACTTATAACATTACTTCATTACAAAGAAAATCTGCAGTGACAATATTCAGATTACTAACAGGACATGACTGTCTAAATAAACACCTACACAGATTTGGCATAACAGATTCACCTAAATGTCCTTTCTGCAATCTAAATGAGGATATGGATAAAAATCACCTCATCCACTGTCCAGCTTTTATAGAAGAGACCAACCTTCCCACTAAATATTGGAGTGCAAGAGAGCAAATGACTGTATTATCAAGTGCTCGGCATCAGATACCAACCAACCAACCAACCAACCAACCAACCAACTTTACTGTATAACCAAAACACATAGTGCACAATAAATTTTAAAAACCCATGTCAAATCATTATAATATTACTGTTCTTTTTATTCATAATCACTTTCTGATACAGTAATATCATTATGAAATACTCACTCCTTGGATCGGAAAAACTATTTGTAGTCAGTTTATAGACACTTCGTCACTTACATTTTTATATTATCGAGGGACTAGTTTCAGAAGCCATTGCCTCCATTTTCAACCTCTCTCCGGAAGTTATCACTTTCAAAGTTTTAATTTGACCTTAGTATATAACTTTAAGATCTTAATGCAGGTATTTCATTTTAAAAGTTTAAGAGAAAAACATTTCTTGCATATTTTCAATGTGAATTATAAGACTCAATTTTTTCTTTGAGAAATTGCCTCCAAAATGTAGATCTCTCTTATACTCTGAAATAATATTAAAATGTCCAGTGTTAGATTTAAAATTTCCACCAGTTTTAAAAATTGACACATATTCAATGCTGTGGGAAACCTATCGCTATCTGACAACATTGGATTTAACTGGCAGCAGCACAGTGATGAAACGTTGCAGGGATTCATAACAATGCCATCTCTATCTCAAATATTGCTGTTCTGGGACGACTTACTTGACAATTGCAACCTCATAATGACTTCATAAACTATTTAAAATGTATAGGAGAGAGGAATGGAATAAATGGATGATTGATTAAACCCAAAACAAATTCATGCCAAATGGTGCTTTATAACAACCTATGTCAATGACAAAGAGGGAGGTTCAGATGACAATTTTCCGGAATTTTAAAGGTCAATTCCATTTGCTAAACTTTTTGTTTTGTCTGGCTTTGCAATCTAATGTTAAATGTTATTTTTCAGAAAACTTGCTTACTGCAATTGTCATTTATGGCTTCAAAAGTTATAATAACAAAATCAAAATATTGCATGATAAAAGTTCTAAGCAAAATAAAAATGGGGGATAAAAACAAGTTGTCATAATAATCTTTTCTACCAAATTTCACTGACGCTGTTGCCTTACAATGCAGCAAAGTTTAGCCAAGTTTCTCATATATAAGAAGAAGTGAGAAAGGTATATTAAAACTATTATTTAATCTTCATTAATTTACTTGAAAAGCATGACATTTTACTGTAGGAGTTGCATACAACACAAACCAATATTTGCACTATAAGTATTGACTTAGAACTTCAATTTTACTTATATTGGTATACACATAAAATGACACATACATCCTGAAAGAACTAATACCTTAAAGCAATGAGTTAAGATTTGTGAACTACATTAGCTGTACTCACCAATTGCCCTAGCAGAAAGGTACAGAAGTTTGTATCCATTGTTTTTTATCTTAGTAAACAGCTGAGCTACCCCACTCTGTGCCCAGTCCTTTCCTACAATTGGCAAGATATGTCCCAGGACATCTGACCTAGTGAAATACAGCAAACGTCCTTTTATTTACTAAAAACGAAGTATTAACAATACTTTCTAAATGTAGTTTGCACATGATTAACAGCAGGACTTCCAAAAAATTATTTTAGAACTATGAATATTCATAATCTCAAAAAGAAATTGCTCACTGTTTACAAACTATTCTTACAAAAGCTTATTCTTCTATCTACTTTTTGTTAATACAGATAAACTTAACTTTTATTAGTCATTTGTTCATTTTGTTATAGATATAAGAACAGTGTAAGCTAAGAGAGTTAAATTTGTTTATAAAGTTGGTTGCTATGTGATCACTTTTAAATTATGTTTCTTTGCATGAGCACAAGAAGTAAAGAAAGGTATTAAAGTAGAAAGGCAATATTCAGTTGAACAAAACTGAAAATTCAAACAAATAACAAGAAATATCTTGGAAATAGTTTATGCCACAAAAAATGTTATCCCACATAAATTCAGTGCTTTAATAACATCTATATTTTTTGTGTCGTAAGACTTTACCCATCTCTTATGGCTCATCATTTTTAAAAGAGTGATTCAGAATAAAGAGGATTTCAGAAGCTATTCCCAGTAAATTGAGGATATATATTTCAACATGAAAACAGCTTAACATGTAGTATTTCAATAAAAATCATTAGCCAGTTTAAATCAAATAATGAAAACGTTTCCATGTAAAGGATAGTTGGAGAATATAATGCCATACCATCATGTTGAAATGGTAGCTCAGTGGTGGAGCAGCCGCACATAGAGGTGATCTGTGGTACAAATCCTGGCTATCACACTGAATTTTTAATTCTGATTCTATCTTTTAAAAATTGCCTACACACAGTTTGTGTGTGTTAGAACAATCAGCTTTCAGTGATAGCCCTTATAAATGGAAACTATAAGAAACTTAAAAGCCCAGGACTTAAGTACTTACAAACTGTAAGTAACCATTATTAGGATATGTTCTCTTGAAATGAGATTTCCTCATGGTCTACCAGAAAAATGTGAATCAGTTTGACAATTTAACACCATACAGGCATGTTGCCATGGTAGCTCAATTGTTTGTTAATTTACATCCTCCAACATTGTCATATTGGACGAACGATGAATGAAATGGATGAAATGATGCTCCAATCAGCCCAGGTCCATAGAGCTCAGGATTACTGACATTTGCCTCTATGGATAAGGGAAAACCTTGGAAGAAACCATATCCAGATAACTCATCCTGACTGAGATTCGAAATCAGCACCTCTTGAATGTGAAGCAGACATGCTACCATCTATGCTACCGAGGTGGGTTGGTAGCTCAATGACGTGTGTAGAGCAGGAGATACGTAGTTCATATACTGGCTATGGTATTAAATTTTTCAGTTGTGATTCTACCTTTCAAAATTTATTACAGACTTTTTATGTGTATAAAACCATTAACTAATGCAGTGTTGCTAATGTGTTTATCTTCTGCATTAAATTCCTTTTTTGTTAGGGGGTATCTTTATAAGCCTATTACTTGAACTATTAAAAACAGAAAATTTACGTGAAAAACAGTTAAAACT